>OZ014524.1:450136703-450270988 GCA_963966055.1 Lathyrus aphaca
AACTTAATCCATGATTAGGGATTAACCTCATGACAAAAAAAAGCCTTTATTAGGTGGATTTTAGTTAATGGTAAGATTAATAAGTGGATTTTATGATTTGTAAGACAACTTGAGGAGGACTTGTCCATTAACACTAGGGTTAGTCCTTCTTAACCAATTAAGGAAGAATTAGAACCCTAATGCAAGGCCCAAGTTACAAGCTTGATGTCTTGATGATTATTAAGTGGATTGATTAAAGGAGTTAAACACATTAAGGGTTTAACACTTAGGATTAAAGTTATACACTCCATCCTAATAGAAGGATGCAGGTATAAGCTTAATCACAAAGCCTTAAAACCTTTAGGGTTTAGTCCTTGATTATGAGATGAGAAGAGAAGACTCAAGGATGACACAAAGGCAAAAGCTAAATGGGGGACTAATCAAGCCCTAATTGTTATCATGCTTGGTTATTCCTAGGGTTTATGAGGCTTGCATGAAGATCTTCAGAGAAAACCACCAGGAAGGAAGCAGATGGAAGGAGCAAAGAGAAGCAAAACAACTTGTTTCACTTAAGAAGACAAGTTGCTTGAAGGAAGAGAGTAAGAGATGAACATGAATGAGCAAGCTCACTCTAATACACATACAAAATGCAGCAAAGGAAGTATGAAAGAGATGAAAAGAGATTGTGAGAAGTGAAGGCAAATTCACTTCTCAAGCAACTTACCACCTGAAATGTTAGCATAAGAAAATGAAATGTAATGCCAATGAGATGCAATGCTATGATGAAAACCAAAACCAGAAGCAAGAGTATGATGTCAATGATGCTAAGAGATGATACAAACATGAGACAAGGCAATGAGAATGATGAAGTAAGCATAAGGATGCAAATGAGGCATGTATTGAACCATGAATGTACATGAAAAGTTATGAAATGTAATGGACATACAAGATGGAAAATGAAAGGTGCAATGATCAAACATGATTCTAATATGTCCTAAGATGTATCATGAATCAAATGAATGCACAAAATGTCATGGCAAGTCAATGGATGCAAGCAAATGAGCAATGGATGCAAAAGAAGGCACAAATTAGGGTTTCATGCATCATGCAAAGCAAAAATCCAAAACCAGAAGCAAACAACATGATAAAAATTTAAAAATGCAATCAAAGATACCCTAAACCTATACAAACTCACTGCCCAAAGGAGAGGATCCAACTCTTAACCTATTGGAAGTTATGATTTTCCTAATATTGCTAGGGTTTTGGGGTACTTCATCAAGAAAAATGCAAAACAAATTGAAAATGCAAGATCAATTCAAACAAATTTTATCCTATAAACTACATGCTATGAAGAGTGCAATGCAAAAAGAATCATCACCCAACTCTCAATGGTTAGGCAGAAAGGAATTTTTGAAGTTTGACACAAAATATTGCCTTGAAATGAAATTAAATTCAATGAAAAAGATCAAAAGGCATCAAAAACAAAAACGAAATTTGGTTTGAGAGTTGGACAATGTTTCTAAATGCTTCTAAATGCAATGTGAATTTTTTTGGGATTTTTAAATACCCAAATGTATTTTTAATTAATTAATTTCCATTAACTGATTAAAAATAATCATTTAAATGATTTAAAAATAATTTTCAATGCAAAAAATAAAATTAAAAATATTTTTGTGTTCTGAAAATTCATGAAACCCTTGACAAAAATTTTCATAATTTTTTAATGATTTTAGCTATTTTAAATAAAATATGAAATATAAAACAATTTAAATACAAATAAAAATAAAAGAAAATGAAAGTATGCAAGGGGGAGGGCCAGGATTTGATCTGGGCTTGGACTGGTTGACTGCGCGCCAGATCCAAGGGCCCAGATTCAAATTTGGCTAATTTGTTTTATGAATTAATTAAACAGGATTTTAATTAATTAAATGGAGATTAGGGTTTTAATGACACATCCTGGCCACACATTCACGCGGGAGTCAACTAAAGTCAGCCAGATCAAGGGTCCAAATTCAAACTTTTCCCTAAACGCGTTTAATGGCCTAATGACTCTCAGGTGGCCGGAAATGACTTCCGGTCGTATTCTCCGGCCACCTCCTTCCCTGAAAATTGCTAACTCACTCCCTAGGTCTCTAAAACTTGATTTCTCTGCCCAGAATTCATCCCCACACATCATATAACAAGAATCATCAAACAAAACGCATTTATTTTTCGTATCAAAGCTGAATCGAATCAAAAGGTTTTTAGGTCAAAAAAATTCAAAAGCTTCATACATACTCAATACTTAACCATTTGCAAAACTAAACATATCAGCATGATCAGCACTTCACATAGATTCATTTAAGAACTTAAAAATGCATTTCTGGAAAAAAAGTTCTTGAGCTCGCCTGAAATGGAGCTTTCAATCCAGGAACTTTCTGCTTGCTTCTCTGCTTCAAATGGCTTTAATGATCCTCCTGATGAAGCTTTGGAGCTTGGTTGAAGTTTAAAATGGTTGGTTTGGGAGTTTGATGAAGTTCTGTTCAGTGAAGGAGAGAAATCGTGTTTTGATTTCAGGGAGTTTCAGGGCAAGGTGAAGGGTCAGGGATGATCAGTGAGACATGCTGAGATGTTCTATGGAGTTTGTTTTTATGTTTGATGCTTGTGTGATGTGTTTCGAATGAAAATGCATAGGAGGGCAAAGCTTAGTGCTATGGCTTGGAGAGAGTTTCAGGCTTGTGTGTGTGGTGTGTTATGTTGCATTTGGTCCACTTATCACTCTTGGATAGGTCAGAGGAGTGGTTGTGCCCTATTGTGATTGGTATGGGTCTTTATACAAAAAGTCAAGTTTTGTGTAAGAGAGGTATGGGTCAATGGTAGGCCAAGGACAATAGGGGTGTCCTGCGTAGCAAGGAATGAGGAGAGCCATGGGATCAGTCTTGAAGCCAATTAACAAGTGGATTAGGGTTTGTATGATGTTTTGCATCTTTGTGACCTTTTGCCCCTTTTGAAGTTTTTTGATCCATAAGTCATGAAAATAGGCAAACTTTTGGTGCATTCTGAATTTTAGGCCTTGGTTTATGTTTGTACAAAGATTAGAAATCCATTTGAAAGCACAATTTGCCTTGGCAAAGGGTTTTGCAACTTTGCCTCTTTGGTAGAAAACTTGAAATTATGTGATTTTTCCCAACTTTGACAAGCCATAGCTTTTGATCCAAAATGAATTAGAATGAGTTCTTATACTTTTTGAAAAGGGAATGATCCATTCTACAACTTTCATGACCAAAGTTTTCCCATTTGAAGCATTTTTGAATCAAAAAGCAAGGGTTGAAAAAGTTTCCCAAAATGGCAAGTTTTCATTACAAGTCATTTTCCCAAAAAGGCAACTTTGCAAATAGCTTGAAATTCTTCAATTTTGTGAACTTCCCACATCTTCTATGATCAAATAAAGACCATAAACATTCAAAATGATGATGAACATCCTTTGGTTGGGTCATTGGGGGCCTCAGATTCCCTGATTTTGCACTGATTTGCTCAAGAAGTCAACTCTTGATTAGATGCCTTCCCTATGGAATTTCTTCATGAAAATTGATATGCATGATCCTTATAACATATAGAGACCAATATAAACAAGAATGACCAAAAAATTTGGAGTTATTGCCTCTGAAACCAAAACCCTAATTTTAGGTCATCTGTGCAGTTAAGCCTGGCTTTGCTCCCATGCCTTTCTCAGTTCTTGTGATTCTTTGACTTTCTTGACTTTGTGAAGATACAATATGATGCTTGAACATACATGGACCCCTTTGAAATGATTGAAGCCCTTTGGAGTGGCTCAAATGGATCTTGGATTGCTCAGATCACAAACCCTAGATGCAGATGACTTAGAACCAATGCAGTGAATTAAAGATGTGGTATGAGATACTATGATTGAACTTATGCATGTGAAGAGATCACAAGCCATGGTGTGAATGGGTGAGGGCAAATTTGGGGTGTTTATAGCTGCCCCTGTTCAAGCATGAGTTAGCTGTGTAGAATGTAAGCAACGGCTTAACAGGCAAACAAGATAACTTGTGGTTGAATACCAAAGACAGTCCAAAATTTGCACTCACAGAATGAAGAAGAAAAGGGATATAGATTGTAAAGGAAAATAAAGTATGTTTATAATGTGCGGGCGACGGAGGACGACCGTCGAGCAGAGGACGACTGCTGGGGATGAAGCAATGACGGGGACGACCGACATGCTGGGGAAGATGCGGAAAATAAAGCAATGACGGGGACGGCCGACAAGCTGGGGATATGAGAGATAGTGACGGGGACGGACATCAAGTAAAGCTATAAGACTCTCTGGGGATTATAGGTAAATGAAATAAATGATGAGGTACGGTCATCAAAGGTGAAGGACGATCACCTAGCAGGGAACGGCTGCTCTGTTGGGGATAAGGTGAAGGACGATCACCTGGCAGGGTACGGCTGCCTAATGTATCACGACATAGGACGAATGTCGGATAAAAAGGTCGACGATGGGGACGGCCATCGGATAAGCATGATGAAGGACGATCATCAGGAGGTGAAGGACGATCACCTAGCAGGGTACGGCTGCTCTCAGGGTTTATCATGACATAGGACGAATGTCAGATAACGAGATCAACGATGGGGATGGCCATCGGATAAAATGATGAAGGACGATCATCAAGAGGTGAAGGACGATCACCTAGCAGGGGACGGCTGCTGAAAATATCACGACATAGGACGAATGTCGAATAGGAAGGGGTTCTAATGAATAGAGACTCCACTGGGGGTTGATGAAGGACGATCATCAAAAAGGTGAAGGACGATCACCCGGCAGGGTACGGCTGCCGAAAAGGTATCATGACATAGGACGAATGTCAGATAGAAAGGAAATAGTTTAACAAGTTTTGTTGGGGACTTCGCTGGGGAAAAGTAAACACGGACGAGTGTCTACATCCAAGAAAAGAGAGGTATAAGTGTTTGGGTACTGTGTATAGACTAAAGATGCGGACGAGCATCCTTAAGATTATGATACGGACGGGTATCAGGTAGAAACAAATGCTGACACATGTTCGGAGATGATGATAAGGACGAGTATCAACCAGTTAACAAAGAACACGGACGAGTATTGATCTGAGGGGACTCTTCTGGGGAATAATAGACACAGACGAGTGTCTAAATTCAAGAAGACCTAAGTGTTTAACACGGTGTATAAATTAAAAATGCGGACGAGCATCCTTAAGACCATGATACGGACGAGTATCAGTAGAAACAAACGCTGACGCATGTTCAGAGATGATGATACGGACGAGTACCAACTGGTTAACAAAGAACACAGATGAGTGTCGAATCTGAGGGGATATAAGTGGTGTATACAAGATATAGACGAGTATCTGTATGAGTGAAACAGGAGTAATAAGTACGAGTGGTGTACCGATGAGTGTTTAACTTGCTGGTGAGAGTGACGCGGATGAGTGTTAAAAGAGAAAAGTGTAATATAAACAAGCATATGGTTTACCAAGTGTTTGGGTAATTATGCTGGGGGTGACACGGACGAGTGTCAAAGGGGTTGTATATATATGTATCGGTGAGTGCAAAGAGGACGCTTTGGCTTTTACTGGGGATATGACACGGACGGGTGCCAGGAAATATCTGTATCCTTAGGGAAAGTGCCTTGGCTCTCCGCCGGGGAATCTGGGGAGTTTTCTGTATATCGTTGATGGATTGTCAGTATTCACAAGTGTTCAGTTTGACACATGGCTTATGATTATGCAATATTTTTTATTTTTGCCGTAATGCTCCGTATTAGACGGAATGCTACGCTCTGTGGGGAGAATATGATGCGAATGCTATGATTATACAAAGATACCGATCCGAGATTCGGATCTCGTTGCTGTGAAGATCTCTGACCGATCTGCTTGAAGTGGACATCCCAGCTGGGGATAAGATCATTGGTAGATCTGTCATGTATGGCTCTGCTTGGGGGAATAGGTCAGTGATAAACCCATCTCATTAATGAGGGACCCAGCTGGGGTTTGTAGAAGCCTTCTTCACTCTGTTGTGATTTCTTCATGCGTTGCCCTTCCGGGTAGAGGTTGACATTCTGCGGGGAGATGGTTCCTTGGTTGGCACTTGGCTGAGGAGGAAATGACAAATGGCAACTCAGCTGGGGAGAAAACACCTCCGGTGCTGCGACTGAGTAGATAATGATTTGCCAGCTTGCTGGGGTGAAGCTTTCATGCCCCATATTGTGCTTTGAAAACCTGCACTCCTGAAAAGGCATAGAAACGCACAAGTAATCCCGAGGTATCCCTTACCGGATTCCATCGTAGGAGTTTAGACACTCCCGGGAGTAAGTATATTTCCTGCAAGCACGTATTCTTTTAGAAGAGAAGCATCTGTTTTTATGCAACCAGTATCTAAAAGACATCGGACACTCTTGCAAATGAAAATAAAATGTACGAAACATGACTGAAAATCTGATTTTATTAATTCATGTGCCCTGAATTGGCAAGATACAGTCAAAGAAACCAATCCCCTGAAATGAGGAGATTGTTACAAATTGAGAAAAAAGATGTTGGCAATGCTGATGACGCTTCAAGGAGCTTCCCCTTTGCTATGACTCGTATGACTTTTGACGTTCTTCTCGTCTTGCTTTCTGAAGAAGGTTGGTTCTGACCGACGCTTGAACCTTTCGAAGCTTACCATGTTGCAAATGATACAGATGAGTTCAGAATGCAGTTGTTCGCTTATCCCCTTATTTTGCGTGGATCGCCCTTTCGGGTTTTCGATCCACCGGGATACCCATTTTTTCCTGAGTTGTCCAATGCGGCTTTTCAACTCAGCGGGTGTACATTTTTTTGTTTATTTTCCCTTATTTTTGCCCGAGTCTTTTATTCTGTTTTTGACTCGCCGGGATGCCCTATTTTTGCCTGGACTTACATTCTGTTTTTATGTCCAGCGGGTCATTTTATGCGAAGTATTTTTTAACTGCATCTGAATTCACAGGGGATGGGAAGTCTTCACTATCCATAGTGCTGAGCATCAGTGCTCCACCAGAGAAAACTTTCTTTACTACGAATGGTCCTTCATAGTTCGGAGTCCACTTGCCCCTGTGGTCTGTATGAGGAGGGATGAGTCTCTTCAGCACAAGATCTCCTACTTGGTACTCTCGGAGCCTGACTTTCTGATCGAAGGCTTTCTTCATTCTTTTCTGATATAAATGCCCATGACAGATTGCAGCCAATCTCTTCTCTTCAATTAGATTCAGTTGTTCATATCGGGACCGGACCCATTCTGCTTCATTCAACTTAACATCCATTAGTACCCGCAGGGAGGGTAATTCAACTTCAACAGGTAGGACTGCCTCCATACCATATACAAGCTGATACGGTGTTGCCCTAGTAGATGTTCTGATTGATGTACGGTACCCATGCAAGGCAAACGGTAGCATCTCATGCCAGTCTTTATAGGTGATTACCATCTTCTGCACAATCTTCTTAATGTTCTTATTAGCTGCCTCAACAGCGCCATTCATCTTTGGCCTGTAAGGAGAAGAATTGTGGTGTTGGATCTTGAAGTCCCGGCATAGCTCTGCCATCATTTTGTTGTTCAAGTTGGAACCATTGTCCGTAATGATTCGCTCGGGCACTCCATATCGGCAGATGATGTCTCTCTTCAGAAATCGGGTTACCACTTGCCTTGTAACATTTGCATAGGAAGCTGCTTCAACCCACTTGGTAAAATAGTCAATGGCTACCAGGATGAATCTGTGGCCATTTGAAGCAGTCGGTTCAATCTTGCCAATCATATCAATGCCCCACATAGCAAAGGGCCAGGGTGAAGACATCACATTTAGAGGATTCGGAGGCACATGTACTTTATCCGCATAAATCTGGCATTTATGGCATTTCCTGGCATAAGCACAACAGTCTGCGTCCATTGTGATCCAATAATAGCCTGATCTCAGCAACTTTTTAGCCATTGCATGCCCTCCTGCATGGGTACCAAAGGATCCTTCGTGCACCTCGTGTATTAACAAGTCTGCTTCTGTCCTATCAACGCATCTGAGGAGTACCATATCAAAGTTTCTCTTGTACAGGGAACCGTCAGTATTCAGGAAGAAACTACCAGCTAGCCTTCTTAATGTCTTCTTATCATTGGAAGATGCCCCAGGTGGGTATGTTTGATCCTCCAAGAAGCACTTAATGTCATGGAACCAAGGCTTATCATCTTTAACAACATCTGCTGCAAATACATATGCTGGTCTGTCAAGTCTTGACACTGAAATCCGAGGCACAAAGTTGGCAACTTGAACTTTGATCATGGATGAAATGGTAGCCAGAGCATCTGCAAACTGATTCTCATCTCGAGGGATATACTCAAGCTTGACCGTTGTAAAGAAGGTCAATAACCTCCTTGTATAATCCCTGTAAGGTATCAGATGATCCTGGTGTGTGTACCATTTGCCATTGGTTTGATTAATCACCAGAGCTGAATCTCCGAATACAGTCAAAGTCTTGATCCTGAGGTCAATGGCTTCCTCAAGACCCATAATACAAGCTTCGTATTCAGCTTCGTTGTTAGTGCAGTTGAAGGTGAGCTTTGTCGAGAAAGGCATGTGAACTCCCTTGGGTGTAATGAGTACTGCACCAACACCACGACCATTCATATTAACAGCCCCATCAAACATCATAGTCCATTCTTCTTCCGGGTCAGGCCCTTCAGTGTGAACTGGCTCTTCATGATCTTTTGCTTTTATGAACATGATGTCTTCATCAGGGAAGTCAAATCTCATAGGCTGGTAATCATCAATGGGTTGCTCAGCAAGATAATCAGACAATACACTACCCTTGATGGCTTTTTGAGATGTGTACTGAATGTCATATTCTGTGAGGATCATTTGCCATCTTGCAACCCGTCCGGTAAGTGCTGGCTTCTCAAAAATGTACTTAACCGGGTCCATCTTTGATATCAATAAAGTAGTATGGGTCAACATATACTGTCTCAGTCGGCGAGCAGCCACGCTAAAGCACAACAAGTTTTCTCGAGCAGTGAATAATGTTGTTCATAGTCGGTAAATTTTTTGCTTAGGTAGTAAATTGCATACTCTTTTCGACCAGACTCGTCATGCTGGCCCAACACACACCCCATTGACTCTTCTAATACTATCAAGTACATGATTAGAGGTCTTCCTTCCACTGGAGGCATAAGGATTGGAGGCTCTTGTAAGTATTCCTTGATCTTGTCAAAAGCCCTCTGGCAGTCTTCATTCCACCTGACCGTTTGTTCTTTTCTTAACAGCTTGAACAAAGGCTCACAAGTTGCCGTAAGGTGAGATATGAACCGTGAAATGTATTTCAATCTTCCTAAGAAACCTCGAACTTCTTTTTCTGTCTTCGGCGCAGGCATTTCTTGAATGGCTTTGACTTTATCAGGGTCAACTTCAATCCCTTTCTCACTTACAATAAATCCTAGCAACTTACCAGATCGCACCCCGAATGTCCATTTGTTGGGGTTTAACTTCAACTAGTACTTCCTCAGACGTTTGAATAACTTCAACAGATTCACCAGGTGGTCTTCTTCTGTGAGGGACTTGGAAATCATGTCATCCACATAACATTCGATTTCTTTATGGATCATGTCGTGGAATAATGTTACCATAGCCCGTTGGTAGGTTGCACCAGCATTCTTCAGTCCGAATGGCATCACCCTATAACAGAACGTGCCCCAGGGCATGATGAAAGTTGTCTTCTCCATGTCTTCAGGTGACATCTTGATCTGATTATATCCTGAAAATCCGTCCATGAAGGAGAACACCGAGAACTGAGCCGTATTATCAACCAATACATCAATGTGAGGTAATGGGAAGTCATCTTTCGGGCTGGCCCTGTTCAGATCCCGATAATTCACACACATTCTCACATTGCCGTCTTTCTTAGGTACGGGTACAATATTAGCAACCCACGGTGGATAGCTAGTCACAGCAAGGAAACCGACGTCCCACTGCTTTTGCACCTCTTCTTTAATCTTCATTGCCATATATGGGCGAGTACGGCGCAGCTTCTGTTTTACTGGAGGGCAGTCTTCTTTTAAAGGCAGCTTGTGCATAACAATATCGGTGTCCAACCCTTGCATATCTTGATAAGACCAAGCGAAAACATCCACATACTCTCGAAGCATATCAATCAGTTGTTCTTTCACTGAGTCTTGTAGGCAGGCCCCGATCCTAACTTCTTTCACATCTTCTTCCGTACCAAGATTAACCGTTTCGACCTCCTCCTGATGAGGAGTGATAACCTTCTCCTCTTGCCTTAACAACCTGGATAGCTCTTCAGGAAGCTCATAATCTTCTTCAACCCCTTCATCAGCTTGATTGATTGGATTGTCAAAGTCATACGAAGTCATAGCAGTGTTGTTGTCGGTGCAGTCTGAAAGGCACTCTCTGCAAGGGTTTAGATTGTTTATTTTAGTGATCATTTTTAATCTTGTTTTAGAAAAAAGTGAGATGAAGTTTTCATTTTGGAAAACATTGCCATTTTATTTTTGTACAAAAATAAAAATGAAAAACAGTGAGCGGGAAAGAAGAAAACTCATTTGCAAAAGATGTCCGATATTCATTGATTGATCTGTTTGCACAAAATTACAAGATGGCCCGATTACAAAATGAGTCTTGTCATCTTGGGCAAGATGCAACACTTGATGCATGCTTAAAAAATACAGGAAATAATAATTACTCTACAGGAGTAACCCTTATAATTTCCTGGGAAGACCAGTTAAGGACTTGGCTCCCTGGGATCCTTGGACGTATCCAGCTCTCCAGGTTGCGGTCGCTTTCATCCTCGTCTTCCAAGTTGTTCACTGCATCAGGGGTGAGCATTCCCCCGCTGACAAAACTGGGCTTCTTGGCAGCCTCTGATTGATCTTGTTGAGTTGGTTTGTAACCCAACCCAAATCTATCTTCCTTCTTCTCCACGGGCAGCAGCTTGCCCCAGCCTTGGGCAGTCCCCTCTTCAACAACCTTCCTGGCTTGCTGATAAGACGTCATGGAGGTTCCCAGTACAGCAGATGCCTCATTTATGTTCAGAGCCTCAAATCCCTGGCTCATAGTTTCATGGATTTCTCCATCCATCTCTATGTATTTATACGTAGCCAGATGGCTAACAAAGATATCTTCTTCACCACAGATGGTGATGATCTGGCCTTCCCACTCGAATTTCAGCTTCTGGTGAAGGGTAGATGTAACAGCTCCAGCGGCATGGATCCAAGGTCTACCCAACAAACAGCTGTAGGCCGACTGAATGTCCATCACATAGAAGGTAATTTTAAAAGTCTGCGGGCCGATCATCACAGGCAGATCAATCTCTCCAAGCACTGATCTTTTAGAGCCATCAAATGCTCTCACCACTAAATTACTTGGACACAGTGCCAAGCCATCATATTCAAGCTTCACTAAGGCTTTCTTTGGCAGAATATTGAGTGAAGACCCAGTGTCCACCAGTACATGTGATAGAACAACACCTTTGCATTCCAAGGTGATATGTAAAGCCTTGTTGTGGTTACGTCCCTCAGTTGTTAAGTCAGCATTGGTGAAGCCCAGTCCATGACTGGTGTTGACATTTGCCACCACAGTTTCTAGCTGATTAACGGTGATCTCCTCTGGCACGTATGCTGCGTGCAAGACTTTCAATAATGCATTCCTGTGAGCTTCGGAACACATCAACAGGGATAATATGGAGATCTTTTAGGGAGTTTGGTGAAGCTGATCCACCACTTTGTAATCACTTCTCTTTATAATTCTCATGAATTCATCTACATCTTGCTCAAAAGATGTCTTCTGAGTTTCTTTGATGATTGGTTCTTCAGATATCACACTCTTCCCCTTTGCTTTGGCAGTAGCTTCTGCTTCGGCATTAGGTCTTTGCAATTGTGAGGCAAAAAGGCGTCCGCTTCTGGTGAAGCCTCCGCCTCCCCCAACATTATCAACTTGTGGAGGAGAAGTTGAAGAGTCCAGAGTGATTTTCTCCCCGTTGCAGTAGAGGTCAGAGCCATAATGCCAAGGTATGGCATTACTGCTTTCATATGGAACTGGTCCAGGCACCGTGACGGTAACTGGACTGACTGCTGCAGAGGAGGGTACTGAAATGGTGTGCGGATCGTAGTAAATGGTGACTGGTGACCTGGCAGGAGGTGCCACTGTTTGTTGTTGAAAGTTGTTGTTTGGAGGAACACTTGACGGATCATAGTAGATAGTGACTGCTGAGATATCTTCATTAATTGCTGTTGGTGTTGTAGAAGGTCCTGGTGAATAAATGGATGTTGATGTTGTAGAGGAAATGGTTGTTGAAACTTGATTTGTTGAAGTGATGGATGAAGCCATTGTTGATGATATTGATGAATTGGTCGGAATGATTGTTGTTGCAGTTGTAGAAGAGTCAGGAATTGTTGTCAAAGGGATTGCTGGATTTGTAGGTGTCGTTGTTGTGATCTGAAGTATACCATTCTTGATAAGACCATCTATGCCGCTTCTCAAATTATCACACCCGTTGACTGAAATGTTGCAGTACCCACAACCGAGCTCACACCCGGGGAACATCTGGCACTCTAGAAGCTGAGCTTTAATTTCGACCAGAGGTGTCCGAATCTGTCCAACATTGGTGATTAAGAAAGATGGCTTGTCTTCCTCAATGGCATTAATTCTTGGTCCTCCATGATTGGGCATGGGATTCTTGGTGACACTTGGAGGGGGTGCAAAGTTGAGGGCTTTAGAATCCACCAGGTCTTGTACCTTCATTTGTAAAGCCCTGCATTTCTCAGTATTGTGGCCAGGTGCATTGGAATGGAAAGCACATCTGGCGTTGACATCATAATTTCTTGGGAGATTAGAGGGATCTGGTGGTGCCAATGTCCTTAATTCAACCAAGTTGAGTTTCAGGAGTTGTGGCAATAAGGCAACATAAGGCATAGGGATAGGGTCAATTACCCTATTTGCCTGTGATGGTCTTTGCTGAAAAGGTCTTTGCTGTTGATTGTTGTTATTGTTGTTGTAGGTCCTTTGTGGCGGATACTGAACTTGCTGTTGATAGTGGGGCTGTTGTGGTTGATATGTTGGTTGTTGAGGAATCGGAGCTGGAATTGTGACAGCTGCTACCGATCTGTGGACATACTGAGGTCTTCCCCTGTTGGCATGAATGGCATTTGTCTCACCAGTTCTTCTAGGTCCCACAAAAAGCTTCTTGGGGTTACTAGACGAACTTGCACCATTATCAGAAATCTTGCCCATTTTCAGAAGGCTTTCAATTCTTTCTCCAGCTATAACTACGTCAGCAAAACTGGTGGAAGAAAAGGCAGCTAGCCTATCAATATATGTTCCTTGCAGAGTATTCATAAACATGTCGGCCATTTCTCTTTCCGACATGGGTGGTTGGACAGCAGCAGCGAGCTGTCTCCACCTCTGGGCATATTCCCTGAAGCTTTTTCTGGAGGACTGAGACATTCCCATCAAAAGGGTCCTGTTAGGAGCCATGTCCAGATTATACTGGTACTGCCTGATGAAAGCCTCAGCTAGGTCCTTCCAGCATCTGATAGTAGCTCTAGTCAAGTGTGAATACCACTCCCTTGAAGCCCCAGTCAAACTGTCTTCAAAATAGAACATCTACAGTTTTTCATCCATGGTGTATGCCTTAAGTCTTCCCAGAAAGGACTATAAGTGAGTTCGTGGACAGGAAGTTCCATTGTACTTTTCGAAGCACGGGGGTTTAAACTTGTGAGGAATCCTTACCCCATCTACTAACCCCATATCCATGACATCAAAACCCAGGGAATTTTGAGACTCCAGAGATCTCAACTTCTCAGCAATTTCATGAAACCTCCTATCATAGACTTCATCCCCAGCTCCCATTACAGCAAACTGCTCCTCTTGAGGATCTTCTTGCAAGATCCTGCCTGCAGTAGTATTTCCTTGCATATTACCCGGGGTGTTGACTTCTGGATGTAGATGAGGCCCATATACTGGTGGATTAGCATGAGGTTGTCCCCTTTCATTGTTACTTGTTCCTCCAGTTCCTAGATGGGGTTCTTCCGGGGTTTGTCTTTCTACCAATGCCCTCAACCTTTCTTGACTTTGGGCCAAGCAATTCATTACTTCCATGAATTGGGTCATTTGGTTTCTCATCTCCAGCCTTTCATTAGCCATCTGGGTTCTGACCTCTGTCAGATCTTGCTGTACTTGGTCCATTTGGATACCAGGAAGATTGTTGCGAGTAGGATACCTGTGCGGACGGTTGAGAGGGAACACCCGACGGCGAGCAATAATTCCTGAATCACAACAGAGTTAGTAACAAACAAAACAAAATCCTACAAAACAAAACAAGAGTTAGTATGCAATGCAGTATGCTTATTTGTTTTCCAAGGCATCCGGCTTGGTTCTTGGTTTTGACCTTTCCAGACCCCTGAGGAAGATGCTTTGATGTTGCTTGAGAAAAGAAACTCAAATGAAACAAACTGACAAATACATTACAAATGGTGGATCATACATAGTTTGTTTTTTACAACACATGCCCCTGAGGGGTCAAAATACAATCATAAAAAGAAAAGTACATGAAATGGAAATAACAACAAGCAAAGAAGTCAAACATCTAATCCAAACTCATCCTCCTTAACCTCCTTCAGAAGTGCTTCAATTACAGGACCATCCGGATGCTCTGTAATGTTTCTGATAAGAAGGTTTCTGGTGGCAATAGCAGTGGTCAGCTTCTTGTGCCTGTCTTGGTCTTTTGACCTCTTCACACCAGCCCTAAGTTTCAACTCTGAAATCTCCTTCTGGGCTGCTAGCAGAGCCTTCTGTTGTTTCTTTTCAATGGCCTCTAAATGCTCAATCCGGGCCTGAGTTCTCTTATCTTCTTGAGTACGAACTTCAGTGATCCTGACCCACCTAGCTTGACTTTCTTTCAGATAGAGATCAGTCCTAGCCTTCTGAAACTGGGCCTCTTTACAGGAATTCTTCAAAATCTGCTCTCCAGCTCTCGATTTCTTGATGTAGTCCTCTGCTTTCTCAATCCTGGCTAGATGTTCCACCTTAATCTTTTCCAACCTCTCAATGTCTAGACGACCATCACTCCTCTCCCAGAGGGTCTTCTTTAGAGCTTGGGACAGATTCTCATTCCTCTCCTTCAGTTTCTCAAATTCTTCCAGGCTGACAGTGGCTGGAGGTGGTGCTGTGGATGGTCCAGGTGTATCCTCAATGGTGAAGGGCATCCCAGAAATCTGAGCTCTAGCATGAGACCATTCATAATACTGAGCTGAAGCCACATTATTGCATCTCCCAAGAATGGTCATCCCTTTGGTCTGGATGTTGTCCCAAGCCCAGGATGCTTGTCTGACAACAGCTAGTAGGTTTTATCTCACAATACAGGGTTTCAGCCAAGTCTTGCACTCTAGGAGGGTGAACCAAAGCATAGCCCAACTGTCTTTTAAACAGCAAAGGGTTGTAGTTGATGCAGCCCTTCACTCCTATTAGAGGTACATTGGGGAACTGTCCACAGCTAGTAATTATGTCCCTGCCTTTGGTGCTCTGGGTGCACCATCTGATGTCATCTGAAGTCAAAGCAATAAGTCTCTTAGCCCAATTCTTTTGTTGGTGAGGATTCAAGAAAGCATCAGACTTGGGTAAGTGTTTGAGCAGCCAGGTATGAAACAGGGGAGCACAGCATCTCACCAACTTCCCTCTTTGCTTCTCATTTCTTTGGTGAACAGAATAATAGAAATCTCCCAGCAATGTGGGCACTGGGTTCCTCAGAATGAAAAGATGAATGGCATTCTTGCTGATAAACTTGGGCTCATCTGCAAATAGTATAACCCCATATATACTGAGGGCTAACAATGCACAGACTGCCCTCCATTCTCCCAAGGAGGCCTTCAGGATGGCCTGAGAAGTCAAAAAGTCTAAGTGTAGGCCAGGGATCCCAGCCTTTGTTGTCATGTTCTGCTCAATCAAAATAGGCTCCAGGCACAGTGCTTTTGCCACTTCTCCATTGCTGGGAGAAGTCATCTCTGGGTTGAAGGGGATATCACCCCTGACATGTACTCCAATCAATGATGAGAACTCCTCCAGCAAAGGTCCTAGCTGAAAGTTCTGGAAAGTGAAGCATCTCAAAGAAGGGTCATAAAACTGTAGGGAAGTGTGGATCAAACTCCTCTAAGAAGGGTCTAGGTCCATAACCATATCAAGGATGCCTCCATAATGCTCTCTGAATAATGGGATGTGGTCTGGAGTGATAAGTGCCTGGACCTGCCTGATACCAGTCAGCACAGGCTCAAAGAAATGGTATGAAATGTTGCTCTTCTTGGGTGCCATGACTGCTGATGAAGAGCTGAAAACAGATGTCGATGATGAAGACTGATACTGGTGAGGAGCCACTGATAGGCTGAAGCTGGTGATAAGAGTAGCTGAAGCAGGCAACAGGGGTCTATGCAGATGAAGGGGTCAAAACCAAGCCAAATATGATGTGGATACCCTGAAAAACAAATAAACAAATGTTAAATGATGCAATGATGATGTATGCAAATGATATGCAAGGGTCTGTGATCAAGCTGGATCTGATTACTGCCTTGATATAAGTCTATGTATGTCTAAGAAGTCCAGATGGAGGTTCAAAAGTCCAGTAACCAAGGTGGGGGACTCAAATAAAGAGTCACATGTCCATGGTTTAAATCACAAGAACTGTCCCAAAATGGAGTACTCTTAATCAAAACAAAGTATCAGGGTATGATGTGGTCAAGGGTACCTGCAAACCTGCAAACAGCCCAACCCCCTCACAGGTGGTGTTCTAAAATAAGGATCCTCAGACTTGGATTAGTTATGAGAAGTGTAAACACTTCTAACCCAGAGGTACAATGTTTACAATAACCATAAAAGATCCTCCTCTAATTCACCTCAGTTTCTGAAGGTCATAATAAAGGTCATCCAGACTTAGCAGGCTTCCCATATAGCCCTAGCACTACAGGAAATCTGTAGCACAGAGTTCTCAAGAAGAAACCCACATCTGAACCGTGTTTCATATTCCCGCACCAGACCGAAATGGAATGGGAAAGAACATGAACCACTCTAGCCTAGGTGTCACTCAGGTCCCAGGTATAGGACCTTAAACTCTCAGTAGAACCCCACCCACCAAAGCAAAAACCAGATCCAGCAAGATGACAGTATGACAGTATGATATATAAAGCTGTAAAGAAAGCAGTAAATAACTGTACATAAAGCAGTAAATAAAGCAAATATACAACACAAATAGCACATAACACCCCAGTAAACACAAATCAAACAAGCGCTAGGAGGAACCCACAAAAAGAACCAGAAGCCCTGGTTACAGTATAAGGGTCCCCAGTAGAGTCGCCAAGTTGTCGCTCCCACCAAAATGACACAGCGCCAAGAGGGGTACAGACACGAACGGTCGGCAAAAGAGGAAGAATGAATAGAGTCGCCAGCTAGGCTTTTTTATCCCGAAGGAAAGGTAATGCTGCATAGACCTAAGAAAAGATATGGATAAGACGGTTGCGAACCAGAGAGACTGAGAAAGGGGGTTGGTTACAACCTGGGAAGGTATTAGCACCCAGATTGTCCGTCGTACTCGACGGGATCCAGGCTTGAAAGATTTGTGTTTAAAGGGGTAGTGTCAGTGCAATTTGTGTATCAAAGCTGGAAAGAATGCAAGTGTCAGTGTAAAAGGAAAAGTGAAGTGTATAAGAGAAGTGTCAGTGCAAGAAATGAATGAAGCTCAAGACTATGAGGCTTAAAGAGTAATTCTGGAAAGAGGGGGGAATATATAGAGACTTTTGTTCGATAACTGTTAAGTTATGCCTACGTATCCTCTCGTGCAATGAGGAAGTCAGAACACCGTAGTTCGACCCTAAGAGACTGAAAGGTAAATTGAATTGTGAACTGCTTACTTGTCTATGCTCAAGTGTATGACCTGTCTGGCTCAGGTGCAAACTGTCTTGCATTAGACGGAAGAAGCTAGTTCTCGTTTATGAGTGAATGAGATGAGAAAAGAATCCCGTAGGAGACGATTATTGTTTGTTTTTGTGTTTTCAATCTTTTATTGCTTTTGGAAGTTTGTCATAAGAAAATGAGCTTAAGCCTAAACCAATGGGTTAGTAAACTCATCACATCCTCCCTCTGATTAGGGGTAATGAGAATACCTTAAGTATGAAGTAAACACCTCACACTTAATCACCATGATGTAGGATTAAGATCATTAACCTACTTGTGATTATTTAGATGTTTTTGTTGTTTTTGTTTAGTGTTAAGTAATGAGTTTAAGCCATAATCAAGGATTTAATGGACTCATTACACCATCCTAATAGAAGGATAATATATGAGAACATTTAAGCTGAGGAAAGCTCCTCAACTTAATCCATGATTAGGGATTAACCTCATGACAAAACAAAGCCTTTATTAGGTGGATTTTAGTTAATGGTAAGATTAAGAAGTGGATTTTATGATTTGTAAGATAACTTGAGGAGGACTTGTCCATTAACACTAGGGTTAGTCCTTCTTAACCAATTAAGGAAGAATTAGAACCCTAATGCAAGGCCCAAGTTACAAGCTTGATGTGTTGATGATTATTAAGTGGATTGATTAAAGGAGTTAAACACATTAAGGGTTTAACACTTAGGATTAAAGTTATACACTCCATCCTAATAGAAGGATGCAGGCATAAGCTTAATCACAAAGCCTTAAAAACTTTAGGGTTTAGTCCTTGATTATGAGATGAGAAGAGAAGACTCAAGGATGACACAAAGGCAAAAGCTAAATGGGGGACTAATCAAGCCCTAATTGTTATCATGCTTGGTTATTCCTAGGGTTTATGAGGCTTGCATGAAGATCTTCAGAGAAAACCACCAGGAAGGAAGCAGATGGAAGGAGTAAAGAGAAGCAAAACAACTTGCTTCACTTAAGAAGACAAGTTGCTTGAAGGAAGAGAGTAAGAGATGAACATGAATGAGAAAGCTCACTCTAATACATATACAAAATGCAGCAAAGGAAGTATGAAAGAGATGAAAAGAGATTGTGAGAAGTGAAGGCAAATTCACTTCTCAAGCAACTTACCACCTGAAATGTTAGCATAAGAAAATGAAATGTAATGCCAATGAGATGCAATGCTATGATGCAAACCAAAACCAGAAGCAAGAGTATGATGTCAATGATGCTAAGAGATGATACAAACATGAGACAAGGCAATGAGAATGATGAAGTAAGCATAAGGATGCAAATGAGGCATGTATTGAACCATGAATGTACATGAAAAGTTATGAAATGTAATGGACATACAAGATGGCAAATGAAAGGTGAAATGATCAAACATGATTCTAATATGTCCTAAGATGTATCATGAATCAAATTAATGCACAAAATGTCATGGCAAGTCAATGGATGCAAGCAAATGAGCAATGGATGCAAAAGAAGGCACAAATTAGGGTTTCATGCATCATGCAAAGCAAAAATCCAAAACCAGAAGCAAACAACATGATAAAAATTTGAAAATCCAATCAAAGATACCCTAAACCTATACAAACTCACTGCCCAAAGGAGAGGATCCAACTCTTAACCTATTGGAAGTTATGATTTTCCTAAGATTGCTAGGGTTTTGGGGTACTTCATCAAGAAAAATGCAAAACAAATTGAAAATGCAAGATCAATTCAAACCAATTTTATCCTATAAACTACATGCTATGAAGAGTGCAATGCAAAAAGAATCATCACCCAACTCTCAATGGTTAGGCAGAAAGGAATTTTTGAAGATTGACACAAAATATTGCCTTGAAATGAAATTAAATTCAATGAAAAAGATCAACAGGCATCAAAAACAAAAACGAAATTTGGTTTGAGAGTTGGAAAATGTTTCTAAATGCTTCTAAATGCAATGTGAATTTTTTTGGGATTTTTAAATACCCAAATGTATTTTTAATTAATTAATTTCCATTAACTAATTAAAAATAATCATTTAAATGATTTAAAAATAATTTTCAATGCAAAAAATAAAATTAAAAATATTTTTGTGTTCTGAAAATTCATGAAACCCTTGACAAAAATTTTCATAATTTTTTAATGATTTTAGCTATTTTAAATCAAATATGAAAGATAAAACAATTTAAATACAAATAAAAATAAAAGAAAATGAAAGTATGCAAGGGGGAGGGCCAGGATTTGATCTGGGCTTGGACTGGTTGACTGCGCGCCAGATCCAAGGGCCCAGATTCAAATCTGGCTAATTTGTTTTATGAATTAATTAAACAGGATTTTAATTAATTAAATGGAGATTAGGGTTTTAATGACACATCCTGGCCACACGTTCACGCGGGAGTCAACTTAAGTCAGCCAGATCAAGGGTCCAAATTCAAACTTTGCCCTAAACGCGTTTAATGGCCTAATGACTCTCAGGTGGCCGGAAATGACTTCCGGTCGTCTTCTCCGGCCACCTCCTTCCCTGAAAATTGCTAACTCACTCCCTAGGTCTCTAAAACTTGATTTCTCTGCCCAGAATCCATCCCCACACATCATATAACAAGAATCATCAAACAAAACGCATTTATTTTTTGTATCAAAGCTGAATCGAATCAAAAGGTTTTTAGGTCAAAAAAATTCAGAAGCTTCATACATACTCAATACTTAACCATTTGCAAAACTAAACATATCAGCATGATCAGCACTTCACATAGATTCATTTAAGAACTTAAAAATGCATTTCTGGAAAAAAAGTTCTTGAGCTCACCTGAAATGGAGCTTTCAATCCAGGAACTTTCTGCTTCAAAATGGCTTTAATGATCCTCCTGATGAAGCTTTGGAGCTTGGTTGAAGTTTAAAATGGTTGGTTTGGGAGTTTGATGAAGTTCTGTTCAGTGAAGGAGAGAAATCGTGTTTTGATTTCAGGGAGTTTCAGGGCAAGGTGAAGGGTCAGGGATGATCAGTGAGACATGCTGAGATGTTCTATGGAGTTTGTTTTTATGTTTGATGCTTGTGTGATGTGTTTCGAATGAAAATGCATAAGAGGGCAAAGCTTGGTGCTATGGCTTGGAGAGAGTTTCAGGCTTGTGTGTGTGGTGTGTTATGTTGCATTTGGTCCACTTATCACTCTTGGATAGGTCAGAGGAGTGGTTGTGCCCTATTGTGATTGGTATGGGTCTTTATGCAAAAAGTCAAGTTTTGTGTAAGAGAGGTATGGGTCAATGGTAGGCCAAGGACAATAGGGGTGTCCTGCGCAGCAAGGAATGAGGAGAGCCATAAGATTAGTCTTGAAGCTAATTAACAAGTGGATTAGGGTTTGTATGATGTTTTGCATCTTTGTGACCTTTTGCCCCTTTTGAAGTTTCTTGATCCATAAGTCATGAAAATAGGCAAACTTTTGGTGCATTCTGAATTTTAGGCCTTGGTTTATGTTTGTACAAAGATTAGAAATCCATTTGAAAGCACAATTTGCCTTGGCAAAGGGTTTTGCAACTTTGCCTCTTTGGTAGAAAACTTGAAATTATGTGATTTTTCCCAACTTTGACAAGCCATAGCTTTTGATCCAAAATGAATTAGAATGAGTTCTTGTACTTTTTGAAAAGGGAATGATCCATTCTACAACTTTCATGACCAAAGTTTTCCCATTTGAAGCATTTTGGAATCAAAAAGCAAGGGTTGAAAAAGTTTCCCAAAATGGCAAGTTTTCATAACAAGTCATTTTCCCAAAAAGGCAACTTTGCAAATGGCTTGAAATTCTTCAATTTTGTGAACTTCCCACATCTTATATGATCAAATAAAGACCATACACATTCAAAATGATGATGAACATCCTTTGGTTGGGTCATTGGGGGCCTCAGATGCCCTGATTTTGCACTGACTTGCTCAAGAAGTCAACTCTTGATTAGATGCCTTCCCTATGGAATTTCTTCATGAAAATTGATATGCATGATCCTTATAACATATAGATACCAATAGAAACAAGAATGACCAAAAAATTTGGAGTTATGGCCTCTGAAACCAAAACCCTAATTTTAGGTCATCTGTGCAGTTAAGCCTGGCTCTGCTCCCATGCCTTTCTCAGTTCTTGTGATTCTTTGACTTTCTTGACTTTGTGAAGATACAATATGATGCTTGAACATACATGGACCCCTTTGAAATGATTGAAGCCCTTTGGAGTGGCTCAAATGGCTCTTGGATTGCTCAGATCACAAACCCTAGATGCAGATGACTTAGAACCAATGCAGTGAATTAAAGATGTGGTATGAGATACTATGATTGAACTTATGCATGTGAAGAGATCACAAGCCATGGTGTGAATGGGTGAGGGCAAATTTGGGGTGTTTACACATGTGATGGCCAAATCTCACTTTCTGATCATCAGTACACCCCATGGTCCTGAAGATCTTCTCAATAGCTTTCAACCACTTCTGTGCAGCCTCTGGATCCCGAATTCCACCTTCATACTTAGGAGGCTTGTTGCTCCGTAATTGATCCAATGCACGAGACTGGGCGTTACCTCCTAATTGAGCTACCTGAACAATGTTCTCAACCATCTGCGCCATGGCCTGCATAGCCGCAACAAGAGCATCATCATTCCTTCCTTCCATACTAATACAACAAACATCTCAGGTTAGGACACAGAACAACTCCTATTCTAAGGACTGACTCAATCTGGCCGGTTGGACTGACCTGCTCTGATACCAATTGTAACACATGTGTGACATAGCATGATTTTAATGTGTCAAAAACTTGGCATGTTTCTAAAGTTGGACAGGTTCAAAATGAAAAAGGAAGGATTGGCAATTTTGGAAAAATATACTGAATGAGCCGACTCAAATTCATCAATGAGCCGACTCATTCAGTGTTAAATTGATGAGAAATGCTCGGGTCCAAACAGGCTTCCTGGAACATAGTTTAGGTCGACTCATGAGAGTGAATGAGTCGACTCACAACTCCTTATGAGCCGACTCATTCAAGTGTAAAAATAGTGGTAAATGCACGGGTCCAAACAGGCTGCCTGGATCATAATTTTGGTCGACTCATGAGAGTGAATGAGCCGACTCATAATCTCTCATGAGCCGACTCATCAAGAAATATTCTCCTCTCATTTTTCACGGGTCTTAACAGTCTGCCTCTCTGTTAAATTAGGTCGACTCATCTGTAAGTTTGAGCCGGTTCATTTAAAGGTTTGAGTCGGCTCATTACTGTGCTGACTCATTTTTTCATTTATTTTTCTCTCTCTTATAATTCATTTCATCTAACCAATATAAATAGCTGCTGAATTTCTTTTGAGAAGGTTAACAAGGAAAGTGAAAGATATACACATAGCTTTCTTCATCTTCTTCATTCTTGCATCAATCAAACAATTACACACAATAATCTTTGCTCGATCTTGGTGTACGTTTTGAAGATAACGTTCAATCGTGAATCAGAATTTCAGATTGGGTTTAGAGTGTGTGGGTTTTCCTTGGAAAAATCCATAGGATTTTATCCTCCAAGATCATTTAAGATTTGGGGGTTTTGCACACATTGATCGGTCGTAGATTCAGCCGAGTGAGGTAGATTGAAGATCAATTGGATCATTCTCTCATATCACGGTAGACGGAGGATTGCGAAGGTCTTTGTCGGTTCACAAGTGTGGGAGAAACTCAGCCGTGCTCAAAGTTTGAAGAATCGTGTATTCTTGCAATAAGGGAGAAAATTAATCGGAGGCTTTCTTGACACGCGTGGAAGACTTGATTCTACTTTGGATCAAGAGACAAGAAGAAGAATTGACAGCACTTTCAACTTGGTTTGGTTTGTTGGTTAATTCATTTCTATTCTTGTAAAAACAATTGCGATTTAATAAAATTGCCCAATTCAATTTTGAATTGGGGGCAGAGTACTTCGAGCGAGGACGACGAAGGAACTGCCTCAACAAATTCCTTGTGTTCTTATTATTTCTCACATGCTTCTTTTGTTCATATTGATATTGTGTGCTTGAAAATTCTGGTATATCAAATTAGTGCAAACAAGGTGTTTGATAAATTGCTTCACTCAAAAGTGTTGATTAGAGTGAGTAAAATTCTGCACTATTTGAGACAACAAAATTGCCCTTGGAGTGTGCACTCTAAGTGTTTGATAAAAAGCTCAATCACATAAGATCAATATCTTTGTATTTGTTTTTCTTCTTTAATCATCATTAAGATTAGTTTTATCAAGTGCTGAATATTCAAGTGTATCATTTGTAAATCATTAATTCATCTAGTCATCATTTCATTCTAATTGGGTTTTACGCATATCCGATCTCCAGTGACTTTAAATTTGAACTAGACGATTTTCCGGGAAACTTCCGCTAATCTCTTTCAACTTAATTTTGAAAAGACAAATTTTAAAAAGGGATCTATTCAACCCCCCTTCTAGATCCGCGCTATCGTCTAACAAGTGGACTCAAGAGCACCGGTTTATCTAGTGCTTCACATACAACTTATTGGAAAATGGACAACGATCCAACGGGGGCGTACAATAGAGCTCCAATTTTTACCGGAGAAAACTATAGTCACTGGAAAGATTGTATGCGTATCCATATCAACTCTGTTGATAGAAAAATTTGGAAAGTTATCCAAGAAGTCCCTTTTCAAATAACCATGGCCGGACCGGATAATGTCCAAATTGAGAAACTGGAAGCACAATGGGATGATAATGATGAAAAGAAATATAGTTATGATTGGAAAGATCGAAACATACTTATAGCTTCCTTGGGAGCTGATGAATATTTTCGAGTTTCTCATCACACGTCGGCTAAAGCTATGTGGGAAGCCTTACAAGTTGCCCATGAAGGAACCGATGATGTTAAGCTAGCTAGAATTAATACTTTACAACAAGAGTTTGATCGTTTTCACATGAGCCAAGGGGAAACCGTTGGCGAAATGGAAAAAAGATTTTCTCACTTGACTAATAGATTAAATGCTCTTGGTAAAACTACTCCTAATGATGTTGCAACTAACAAGATTTTGAGATGTCTTACTAGGGAATGGTTTCCAAAAGTTACGGCAATTAAAGAAGCCAATGACGTAAGAACGTTGGATCTAACGACTCTCATTGGAAAACTACAAGAGCATGAACAAGAGCTCTTAAACTTAAATGAGCATGAAGACAAAGAGAAGAAAGAAAAGATCGAGAAAAATAAAGATCATGAGAAGAAGAAGAAGTCCATTGCGTTAAAAGCTTCTTCATCAAAATCCTCCACAAATAAAGATAGTGGGAGTGATACGAGTGATGATGATGACGAATCAAATGAAGATATGGGCTTATTCGTAAGAAGATACAATCGGTATCTAAAAAAGAATGAGATCTCTCATTCGGACAGGCGTCTCATCAACTATCGAAGAAATTCAAATCCTTCCAAACAAGAGTATGTTAAAAATACTAAAGGCAAAGGATCTTGTTACAACTGCGGAAAACCGGGACATTACAAACCGGATTGCCCTATGTTAAAGACAGACAAGGCAAAAGACAAATATCAAAGAAAAGGAAACAAGGCTAGAAGAGCATATATAGCTTGGGAAAGCGATAGTGAGTCATCTAGCAAAGATACCTCAAGTGATGAGGAAGAGAAAGTAAATCTTTGCCTCATGGCTCACAAGAAAAGCAAGAAAGAGGTAAAACACGCTAAATACGAATATGCTGAAAAACTCTCTTATAATGATTTGCTTAGTAAGTTTAATATTCTCCATCAAGAAGCTAAAGAAGCCTTCAAGAAGCAGAGTAATTATTATTTCCTGTCTTTTAGCATGCATCAAGTCCTGCATCTTGCCCAAGGTGTCAGGACTCATTTTGTAATAGGGCCATCTTGTATTTTGTGCAAGTGATTAATTAATGAATATCAGGACATCTTTTGCAAACGAGTTTCATTTTCGCTCACTGTCTTTTTCATTTTTCACTTTTGTACAAAACAATAAAATGGCAATGTTTTCAAAATAAACAACTTCATTTTCACTTTTTCTAAACAAGATAAAACTGATCACTAAAATGAACCAATCTCAACCCTTGAAGAGAGTACCCTCCAGATTGCACCGACAACAACACTGCTATGACTTCGTATGACTTCGACAATCTGATTAATCAAGCCGATGAAGGGGTTGAAGAAGACTTTGAGTTTCCTGAAGAGTTAGCCAGGTTGTTAAGGCAAGAGGAGAAGGTTATCACTCCTCATCAGGAGGAGGTTGAGACAGTTGATCTTGGTACCGAGAAAGACTTGAAAGAAGTGAGGATTGGGGCCCGTCTGCAAGATTCAGTGAAGGAACAACTTATCGACATGCTTCGAGAGTACGTTGATGTCTTTGCATGGTCCTATCAAGACATGCCAGGTCTGGATACTGACATTGTTATGCACAAGCTACCTCTAAAGGAAGACTGTCCTCCAGTAAAGCAGAAGCTACGCCGTACTCGTCCGGATATGGCCATAAAGATAAAAGAAGAGGTACAAAAGCGGTGGGACGCCGGTTTCCTTGCTGTAACTAGTTACCCGCCGTGGGTTGCTAATATTGTACCAGTGCCTAAGAAGGATGGCAAAGTATGGATGTGTGTGGATTACCGGGATCTGAACAAAGCTAGCCCGAAGGATGACTTCCCTTTACCTCACATTGATGTATTGGTCGACAACACGCCTCATTTCTCGGTATTTTCCTTCATGGATGGATTTTCAGGATATAATCAGATCAAGATGTCACCTGAAGACATGGAGAAGACTACTTTCATCACACCTTGGGGCACATTCTGTTATAAGGTGATGCCATTTGGACTGAAGAATGCTGGTGCCACTTATCAACGGGCTATGGTGACATTATTCCACGATATGATCCATAAAGAAATTGAATGCTACGTGGATGATATGATTGCCAAGTCCCTCACAGAAGAAGACCATCTGGTAAATCTGCTGAAGTTGTTCAAGCGTCTGAGAAAGTATCAGCTGAAGCTAAACCCCAACAAATGCACATTCGGGGTACGTTCCGATAAACTGTCGGGGTTCATTGTAAGTGAAAAGGGAATTGAAGTTGACCCTGACAAAGTCAAAGCCATTCAAGATATGCCTGCACCTAGGACTGAAAAGGAAGTTCGGGGGTTTCTAGGTAGATTGAACTACATTTCAAGGTTCATATCTCATCTTACAGCAACCAGTGAGCCCCTGTTCAAGTTGTTAAGAAAAGAACAAACGGTCAGGTGGAATGAAGACTGCCAGAAGGCTTTTGACAAAATCAAGGAGTACTTGCAAGAACCTCCAATCCTTATGCCTCCAGTTGAAGGAAGACCTTTAATAATGTACCTGACGGTATTAGAAGAATCAATAGGGTGTGTGTCGGGCCAGCATGATGAGTTTGGTCGAAAAGAGTATGCAATATACTACCTAAGCAAAAAGTTTACCGACTGTGAACAACGTTATTCACTGCTCGAGAAAACTTGATGTGCTTTAGCGTGGGCTGCTCGCCGACTAAAGCAGTATATGCTGACCCACACTACCTTATTGATCTCAAAGATGGACCCTGTCAAGTACATATTTGAGAAGCCAGCACTTACCGGAAGGGTTGCAAGATGGAAAATGATCCTGACAGAATATGAGATTCAGTACACATCTCAAAAGGCCATCAAAGGCAGTGTACTGTCTGACTATCTGGCTGAGCAACCCATTGATGATTACCAGCCTATGAGATTTGACTTCCCCGATGAAGACGTCATGTTCCTGAAAGCAAAAGATCATGAAGAGCCTGTTCACACTGAAAGGCCTGACCCATAAGAGGAATGGACAATGATGTTTGATGGGGCTGTCAACATGAATGGCCGAGAAGTTGGTGCAGTGCTCATTACACCTAAAGGAGTTCACATGCCTTTCTCGGCAAAACTCACTTTTGCATGCACTAACAACGAAGCTGAATACGAAGCTTGTATCATGGGTCTTGAGGAAGCCATTGACCTCAGGATCAAGACTTTAACTATATTCGGAGATTCAGCTTTGGTAATCAATCAGACCAACGGCAAATGGTACACTCACCAAGAGCATCTGATTCTATACCGAGACTACACGAGGAGATTATTGACTTTCTTCACAATAGTCAAACTTGAGTATATCCCTCGAGACGAAAATCAGTTCGCAGATGCTCTAGCTACCATTTCCTCCATGATCAAGGTTCAAGCTGCCAACTTTGTGCCTCAGATTTCAGTATCCAGACTTGACCGACCAGCATACGTATTCTCTGTGGACATTGCTAAAGACGACAAGCCTTGGTTCCATGATATCAAAAGCTTCTTAGAGGATCAAACATACCCACCTGAGGCATCATCCAATGACAAGAAGACATTAAGAAGGCTGACTGGTAGTTTCTTCTTGAATGCTGATGGTTCGTTATACAAGAGGAACTTTGACATGGTACTTCTCAGATGTGTTGATAAGAAAGAAGCAGACCTGCTGATGCACGAGGTGCATGAAGGATCTTTCGGTACCCATGCTGGAGGACATGCAATGGCTAAGAAATTGTTAAGATCAGGTTACTACTGGATCACAAGTGATGCAGACTGTTGTGCCTATGCCAGGAAGTGTCATAAATGCCAGATTTATGCAGACAAAGTGCATGTGCCTCCAAATCCTTTCAACATAATGTCTTCACCTTGACCCTTTTCAATGTGGGGCATTGACATGATTGGAAAGATCGAACCGACTGCTTCAAAGGGCCACAGATTCATCCTGGTAGCCATTGATTATTTCACCAAGTGGGTTTAAGCAGCTTCGTATGCAAACGTCACCAGACAAGTGGTAGCTAGATTCCTGAAAAGAGACATCATCTGTCGGTATGGAGTACCCGAGCGAATCATTACTGATAATGGTTCCAATTTGAAAAATAAAATGATGGCAGAACTGTGTCGGGACTTCAAGATCCAACATCACAATTCTTCTCCTTACACGCCAAAGATGAATGGCGCTGTTGAGGTAGCTAACAAGAATATCAAGAAGATTGTGCAAAAGATGGTGGTTACATACAAATATTGGCATGAAATGCTACCATTTGCCTTGCATGGGTACCGTACCTCAATCAGAACATCCACTGGGGCAACATCGTATCAACTTGTGTATGATATGGAGGCAGTCCTACCAGTTAAAGTTGAGCTACCCTCTTTACGGGTACTGATGGATGTCAAGCTGAATGAAGCAGAATGGGTCCGTTCTCGGTACAATCAACTGAATTTGATCGAAGAGAAGAGATTAGCTGCAATCTGTCATGGGCAGCTATATCAGAAAAGAATGAAGAAAGCATTCGATCAGAAAGTCAGGCTTCGGGAATACCAAGTAGGAGATCTTGTGCTGAAAAGACTCCTTCCTCCTCATACAGACCACAGGGGCAAGTGGACTCCGAATTATGATGGCCCATTCATAGTAAGGAAAGTTTTCTCTGGTGGAGCACTGATGCTCACTACTATGGATGGTGAAGATTTCTTATCCCCTATAAATTCAGATGCAGTTAAAAAATACTTTGCATAAAAAGACCCGCTGGACATAAAAACAGAATGTAAGTCCAGGCAAAAATAGGGCATCCCGGCGAGTCAAAAATAGAATAAAAGACTTGGGCAAAAATAAGGGAAAAAATAAAAAATAATGTACACCCGCTGAGTTGAAAAGTCGCATTGGACAGCTCAGGCAAAAATGGGTATCCCAGTGGATTGAAAACCCGAAAGGGCGATCCACGCAAAATCAGGGAATAAGAGAACAACTGCATTTTTAATTCGTCTGTATCACTCACAACATGGCGAGCTTCGAAAAGTTAAAGCATCGGTCAGAATCAGCCTTCTTCAGAAAGCAAGATAAGAAGAACGTCAAGGTCATACGGGTCATAGCAAAGGGAAGCTCACTGAAGCGTCGTCAACATTGCCAGCACCTTTATTTTTCTCAATTTTGTAACAATCTCCTCATTTCAGGGGATTTGTTTCTTTGACTGTATTTGCCAATTCAGGGCACCTAGATTAATAAAATCCGAGTTCAGTCACACTTCGTGTTATACATTTTTGTTTCGTTTGCAAAAAATGTCCAATATCCATAATATTTGCATAAAACAGATGTTCCTTTCTAATTACATGCTTACGGGAAATGTATTTACTCTAGGGAATATCTAACCCCTATGACGGAATCCGGTAAGGGATGCCTCGGGACACTTGTGCGTTTCTTTGTCTTGACAGGTTTGCAGGTATTCAACACGCGACATGTGGCATGCCAAACATACTTCCTCCCCTAAAAGTATCTGGAATGTTCTCCCCAACGAAGTTGCCAAAGCATCATTCCCCCAGCACATCTTCTCCAAACAGCATCAGTAAATGCTCATTTCCCCATATGAGTTGTCAAGCATCCTCATCTCTAGCTATCTCCCCACAGAGCTCCAGCCTCTCCCAAGAAGAGCAATGTCTGAAATTCTCACACAACAAAGTGACGAAAGCTTTCATTTCCCCAGCTGGGTTATCTCCTCACCGGATAGGTCTATCAGTGATCTAATTCCCCAAGCAGATCCACATATGTTGTATCAAATCTACCAATGATCTCATCCCCAGCTGGGATTCTCCTTCAAGCAGATCAGCCCCGAACTGGTTTCTTTTGCATAATCATAGCATTCTCATCATTTTTCCCCCAGAGCGTAGCATTCCGTATAATACGGAGCATTACGGCAAAAATCAAACATATTGCATGATCACAAGTCAGGTTCAAACCAGTCACCTGCAAACACCACCAACATTCCATCAGCAATGTATATAAAGACTCACAGTCCCCGCAGAGAGCCAAAGCGTCCCCTTCGCACTCTCTAATACAGATACATGCTCCTTTTGACACTCGTCTGTGTCATCTTTCCCCAGTAAAGTATCCAGAACTTTCTACAAACAGATACTTGTACATAACATGTTCTTCTCGACACTCGTCTGTGTCACCTCATATTTCCCCAGCAGAAAGCCAAAGCGTTCCCTTTGCACTCACAAACACATGTTCATATATACTTTCGACACTCGTCCGCGTCATATCATCCCCTGCAGATATAAAACAAACCAATGCTTATACACTCTCTTGACACCCGTCCGTGTCACCTATCCCCAGCATAGATGCCCAAAACACTTGTTGCAAACCAAACACTTGTCTATTATACACTCCTTAAAACACCCGTCCGTGTCATCTTATCCCCACAGGTTTCAAGAATACACTCATAACTTGTACACTTTCTCTTCCGATACTCGTCCGTATCGTAGTCTTAAGGATGCTCGTCCGCATCTTTACTCTATACACAGTGCCAAAACACTTATCCCTTTCATTTCTTAAGCGTAAGCACTCGTCCGTGTTTACCACTCCCCAGCAAGTCCCCAGCAAAACATCAAATTATTCTATCTGACATTCGTCCTATGTCATGATATTTTCGGCAGCCGTACCCTGCCAGATGATCGTCCTTCACCTATGGATGACCGTCCCTCATCCTTTCCCCAGCGGAATCTCCATTATTGGAACCCTTTTCTATCCGGCATTCGTCATATGTCGTGATATTTTCGGTAGTCGTACCCTGCCAGGTGATCGTCCTTCACCTTGAATGACCGTCCCTAATCCTTATCCCCAACAGAGCAGCCGTCCCCTGCTAGGTGATCGTCCTTCACCTTTTGATGAACGTCCTTCATCATTTTATCTGATGGTCGTCCCCGTCGTTGATCTTGTTATCTGACATTCGTCCTATGTCATGATAAACCCTGAGAGCAGCCATACCCTGCTAGGTGATCCTCCTTCACCTCTTGATGATCGTTGATGGGCTAAAGACATACTCTAATTATGTGTCTAGCGGTATCTTAACTGCAAGTGCACAGCCTATCGAAGTAATATTTAAGATTATCGATCCACAGGGACTCTATGATTACTTAGTGCTAGAGGATTTTCTAGTTTAGCTAAGGTGAAGGGTTGTCACGATTTTTTGGTTGTTTTTAAAGATTAAAGGCGGGAATTAAATTTAAGTTTAATAAAATAATACTAAGGCGGTCGGTATGTAATTATGTTAACTTAGGCGGGTCAATCTAACCTAGGCTTATAAAGATGGTTCACTTAATCTATTCTGTAGAGGTTACCAGTTTGAATATCTTTAACTCACACTCTCGTGGTCTTACCTCAGATCTTACCCCTAAAGCCCTATGCCTGCTCTCGCTAGCCCATAAGTGTTTAGAAATAATTTTTGGAAACTTAGTAATTCTAATTCATTTTAAAGCGCTCTCGCTGTGTTTAAATTAAATGCCTAACTTTAGCTATCTGGTTAAAATCTCACACTCTCGTGGTCTTGACCTAACCTATTACACTTTCCTTACTCTCGTAACAAAAAGGTTGATTTTATAATAAAAAGTCTCAGCCAGAATTTTAAGTTCTTAATTATTTTAAGCCTAGAGTTGATTTTACCGATTTAGTTTGTTTTAACTACATACCGCCCTAAGGTGTTTAGCTACTCATTATTGTTGAACCAGACAGAGGCAGAGAAATATAAAATAAAATATGCATGGCAGAAAAATAAATACTCAACATTAATATAAATGCAATTTAATATAAAAACCTGGATAACAATAAAATAGTAGACTCCTTCTTCCACAGGCTGGAAAGCTCGGAGTATTGACCGGAATCGGAAATAAATTTTCTAAAAGAATTTTGAAGGCTTTGAAACAAATTAAATTATAACAATTTCCTAATGTTGGAAATTGTTATAAGGTTAGTTGGGATACAGAAAATTAAAGCAAGAAAATTAATGTTGGAAAAATAAAGGGTGCAAATAAAATCGGCAGAGCTTCCGCAAGAAATTTGAAATTAAAAAACTCTGTGTATTGTTTCTTGAAGTTAAGCTATTTATAGAAAGCAAATTGGGCTGGCAGTTGGAATTGGTGCTTGGGCCTCGTAATGGTTGAGAAAATCCAGGGAAAACGTTGGAATACTTGGTCTGCTGGAAAATAGGCATGTTGACTTCACGTATCGTACACGTTCATGACCAAGTATCCTCAAAATACCCTAATTTCCCCTTGTCACGTTCGTGACAAGGGTGTCACGTTCGTGACAAGGGTGTCACGTTCGTCTTCCGTGTTTGATGCGCGTCACGGTCGTGAGGGACTTGTGACGACCGTGACTGCTCCTTTTAGCGTGTCACGGTCGTGACTTCTAGGTGACGACCGTGACTGTTACAAAAAATGCAGGTTTATGCAGAATTCCTCCTTTCTTCATCTTTTAATGGTTGATCTTGCTCATTTCACTTGTGGCTCATGATTTGGCTTTGTATATGATGTACCTGCAAAATGGCAAGGAAAACTCGAGGAATCGGGTGTTAAAACGACAAATATGCGATAAAACGGTATTGAAACATAGCAATATAACGGATACTTTTTCTCGTTATCAAACTTCCCCAAACTTAAACCTTTGCTTGTCCTCAAGCAAATAGTCGGTTGAAAATTGTCGGACAAGTTTTTATCGACGCACACACATAACAAAACCGTACGAAGGATCGTTTTGTCAGGTAAACCGGTACTTTGATGAAACACTAACGATACACTAATGACACAAGCAACAAGCTAAGTCGTCGACTTCCCGTTAAACGAAGCATTCGGTAATTGCGTTACGATTCCACCTAGAGTCTTTCGATCTTATTTCACCCGGTTTCATTCTAGCGCAATCACATTAAGCCTTTTTCCTTAGCACGCACGTAGTGGAGTAGCCGGTTAGTGACTTTGATCCTTTATAAGTACGGGGTCTGGTACACGAATGTGGTAACCCTACATACATTATCCAATTTGGAGGTTGTGGGGGATCGAGCCGTAGCACGCCCTACCAAGTTCAGAACCAGTACCTCTGAACCAACCCGCAATGGACTCCTTCTCCTATTTCTCGTTTCTTATATGCGACCATGTACTTTGGTGCAATTTCTTTTCATTTGCATCGAGATATGAAGGATCATTATAGATTAGGCATCAAACACTTATATTCATCGGCTCCCCACGTGGTTTGTGTTCAGACGGTGCTGACTGCTAGTATAAACTACTAGGGGTTACTTTGAACTGAAACTTAAGGTGTAGTCGTAACAATTATCGGAACGGAATTGCCTAAGTGGGAAGTCTAAGGTGTCAAGACTGTATTGATCTTGTTGAATCGTTCTCAGCTTCCTGATTATGATTTCGTAGGTAAGTCGGGAAATGCGAAGAATAAATTAAAGATTTTTTTCGGTATGGCTAAATAAACGGGGAAAGTTCGAAAATAAAGAAAATAGCACAAATATTGCTCTGTTTCATTAACTTACGAAAAGGAAATACAACGGAATGGAAAAGTGCGGAAAGGGAAAATGCGGAAAATGAAAGGTACCTCTCCCACACTATATCAGACATTATCCTCAATGTTGTGATATAATAGCGGTAAAGTACAATACAAACAACGGAAATGGAAAAACATAAACAAAAACTAAAACTAAGGCTGCTGATGACCACGGCCTCGGCTTCTGGTGCGGGAGCATCTGGTCGGAGTCGCTTCAGGATCAGAACCGGTACCGGTGATAGCAGTGATATCAATGCGCAAAGCCTCTAGCTAGCTAAAGATCTCTCCGAGCTTCTCATCAGTAGTCCTCTGGTTAGCGGCAACAGCTGAAAGTAATGCATCATGTTGCTCCTTTTGCCTTCGCTCTAGTGCAGCATTCATCTGGTTCTGCTGATGAATCGCACGGAGGACGTCCTCAAGTGTGAATTCTTGTGCAGGAGGTTGTCGGGTGGATGACTCAGGAATGTCCTGGACAGGCTCAGCTGCATCCATGGTGTCTTGCATCTCGTCCGCTGGTGGATTGGCCTGCTCATCAATAATGGGGGCGTGGCCGGCAGCATCCGGTAAAGCAAATAGCCAGTTGGCTCGGCTAGACGGATCGATGCGGTCACGGCACGGCAAGATGATGTGGTGATAAACAGTGCCTTGGATAACAGGGCTGAACCTGCCATCCTCTCTCTGAGCAATTAAGTGGGCGGACCTGCAATAATTCTTCGTTAGGAACTCTGCGGCTATGCGAGGCAAATTGATGACCAAGTCACCAAGCTCCAGCTGAATGGCGAGGGTAGTGACAATGCCGCCTATGTAGAAGGGGGTTGCGCCTCTTTGCGCAATGGACTGAATGTGGGACAGCATGAATGGGGCAGCATTGATGGGCTCATCATTTAAGGCGTAGTGCAAGAACAAAAGCTCCTTGGAGTTGAGCTTGTGGTTACTCTCTCGTGTAAAGATGGTGTTGCATATGACGCGATGAAAGTATCTGATCGCCGGGTTGTGGATATGCGTAGCATTCAGGCTCTGAAAGGCTGAGGCACGGGTGTTAGTGATGTCGTGCCATAAGGTGAAAGCGGTTTCACTGAAGTTGTCCGGCACGCGGAGGTGAGCTTCATTCCCGTGATCGAAGCCTAGCAGCTCGGCGATCTTTGTTTGTGTAAGTTCGAACTCCCGGCCGAGCAATCTGAATTTAGCAACGCCGGTGAGTTGACTCTGTGAACCGGTAGGAGTGATGTAATGAAATGAGCTTAGAAATTCCAATGTCAGAAGTTCGAATGTGGGTTGGGGCTGACTGCATAGAACCCACAAACCAACCTTCTTAAGCAGGTTCTTGACACTGTTGAGCATTCCCAACTCTCTCAAACATTCAGTGTCGACATATCGCGTGGGTTGAACACCACGGTTCTGGAATCTGATGAACCTCTGTCTCTGATTATCTCCATGCTCACCATCTCTAAACTGAATTGCTTCCATTGCATGCAAGAACAAGAGTGGGAGATGAGAGGTTTTTTTGAGGTTTTGAGAAAAGTGATAAATGAGAGGAAATTGGTTCGGATTAATAATGCAAGGTGAGAATGTGATAGGTGTGGTGTAAATGGAGAGGTTAATGGAGTTTAATTTGGGTAATGGGAGGTTACGGGAGTTGGAAGAGATAATGGGGGTTTTTGAATTGTATGGAAGTTGAAAAAGGAAGAGGTTTCGAAGAAGAACAGTTCTGTTTCTCAGAATTCCTATAATTGGGGTCGTCACGGTCGTGATGGGGGGATGACGGTCGTGACGCGCTAATTATCTTGTCACGGTCATTAGAAGGTGATGACGACCGTGAGGGATTAAAAACTTAGAATATTTCCAGAATGCATTATCTCTCTCACGCTCAATATAATTTATAAATATGTTTTTATGATCACTTCTCACTTATTTTAAACACAAACAATATATAATATATAATACCAACATAGTACTTGTAAATTTGCATCATACGAGAAATTATATCAAACATTAATCAATTTAACTGCAAATTAAGCATAACAATAAATGAATTGAAAGCATAGAAATTGATTAAATTGGAAAAAATTGTAAAACTAGAAGTGCTTTGCATTTGATACTTAAAGGGAAATTACATTAATAAAAATACGGTACGAAAATGTTTGCGAAATGTTAACTAACTAGAAACAAAAACAATAAGTAAAATAAGCTAGATCACTACAGCATTTTCAAAAGTGCTTCTTCAAATCTTCGATTGCAGAGTTCAGGTGGTAGAATTGCTCACATGTTATGTCAGTTAAACCTATAATGTCCAATTGCATGCTCTTAATCTCATCCTTAACAGTATTTATATCGGCTTGGTAAGCTTCAAGAGTGTTCATGATTTTCTTTAAGTTGTCAGCATATTCTACTTGATTCACTTCAGGGGTTTCAATCACTTCATCAGTATGGTCAATGTCATGGTAACCAGGAGGTGTCTCAGGGTCACTTTCTACATCGGTCATTATATCATCCTTTATCTTGTAAGATTGAGGTGTTTCAGGAGTAGATGGATAGTCCGGAGGGGTAAGCTCATAAAGCCAATTATCCTTATTGTGAACACTGACTCTAGCATGGTTTGGTAGTGTGAACAGGGTTACTACTTCATTCCTGATTAGGTACTCGAAAGGTGGTTGTCCTAAATTCCTTATGATATGGCGGTTAAAGCAAAAGTTAAGATTCATAGGACGGATGGTACCTAAACGGTTACACCTGTGTAATTGGTATCTAAGTCCTAAGGCATCAGCAATCATGGTGACAAGACCTCCTACTAATATGGGTAGATCAGGTTCTTCTTGGATTCGGGTGAAGGTTTGCATCATGAAAGGCACACCATTGACTGGCTGTCCATTAGTCACACATGACATAATGAATATCTCATCTTTAGATACTCCAGTAAGGTTCTCTTCTTTTCCAAAGAAGGTGTGGGCAAGGATCTTATGGAAGTAACGGATAGCAGGGTTATGTATCTCATCATTGTTCATGTTATTTGGTTCAGGATGGTAATTTCCGGTTAAAGTTCCCCAAAAGAAATCCAGCTCAATGTCCATTAATTTTACCTGTGTGGTAGTAAAAGCAAAGGGTCCACTAGGGAATCCTAATAAGTCAGCTAGTTCTCTATGGTTAAAGTCATATTCTATTCCAAATAGGCGGAAACTTATAAATCCTTTCCTGAATCCAAAACCGCGCTCGGGTAGGTAAACTAAGGAGCTAAGGAACTCAAGGGTGAGCTCGCGGTAAGTCACAAACTTTTGTTGAATCAGTGCATTCTCCCATCCAAGTCTGTTAAACAAGTATAGGATGCTATCATGTATACCTAAGGTTTCCATAGTCAGATCATCCGGGTACAGAGTCAAATCCATTGGTCTCTGTGATAACTCTTCAAATTTCATTCTTTGGTTCCTACCTCTAAATTTGGTTTCCATGAGGTTTATCGGTTGGTTAGCCATAGTTAGTGTAAATACGGAGGAAACAAATCAGGGGGAGAAGGAAAGTGGAAAAGACTTTAGAAAATCTGTAAAAGTGATTTAAAATTAAAATAAGGAAAAATAAGAAAATAAAATGCATAAATAAAAGCAATAATAGTAATAATGAAATAAAACTATAATAAAATGACAAAACAAATAAACTAATAATAAAAATGATAAATGACAAAATAATAAAATGATCAAAATGATTTAAATGATTAAATGGGTTGCCTCCCACTAAGCGCTGTTTTTATCGTCAAAAGCTTGACGTAATGCTTAGGTTAGATTAATCAGGGAAATTAGTGGACAACTCTAAAAGCCTTAGACTATTTGCATAATCTCTATTTTCAACTTTTTGATAATGTTTTAAACGTTGTCCGTTTACTGTGAATGGTTCGCTATTCCTACCCTTAATTTCTATCGCTCCACTTGGGAACACTCTAGTTATTTCAAAGGGTCCTGACCATCTAGATTTTAATTTTCCAGGAAAGAGCCTAAGTCTTGAATTAAAGAGGAGTACAACGTCTCCCACACTAAATTCTTTCCTAGATAGGCGTTTATCATGCCATCGCTTAGTTCTTTCTTTATATATCTTAGCATTCTCATAAGCATCTAACCTTAACTCTTCTAATTCGTTAATATCTAGGATTCGCTTTTCTCCTGCAGCATTATAGTTTATATTGAGAGTTTTTATCGCCCAATAAGCTTTGTGTTCTAGTTCTACCGGGAGATGACAAGATTTTCCATAAACTAATTTGAAAGGTGTAGTTCCTATGGGTGTCTTGTAAGCTGTCCTATAAGCCCATAAAGCTTCATTAAGTTTAGATGACCAATCCTTCCGAGATATGGCGACAGTCTTTTCTAATATTTGTTTGATTTCTCTGTTTGAGACTTCGACTTGTCCACTTGTTTGTGGATGATATGGTGTTGCCACACGGTGTCTTACTCCATAATTAGATAGTAATTTGTCAAAGATTTTTGAAATGAAGTGTGAGCCACCGTCACTTATGACGAGTCTAGGCACACCAAATCTGGGAAAGATTATATTTTTGAAAAGCTTTATTACTACTCGTGTGTCATTTGTAGGAGAAGTTATAGCTTCAATCCACTTTGAAACATAATCAACAGCTACGAGTATGTAATTATTACCGAAAGATGATGGGAATGGTCCCATGAAATCTATTCCCCAGACGTCAAAGATTTCTACTTCTAATATTCCTTTTTGCGGCATTTCATCTCTTTTTGAAATATTGTCGGTGCGTTGACACCGATCGCAATTTATAACAGCGATGTGGACATCTTTCCATAGATTAGGCCAGAATAGGCCGGCTTGTAAGATTTTTGCACAAGTCTTGGAAGTGCTTGCATGTCCACCATAAGGAGATGAATGGCAGTGAGCAATGACATCTTCTATTTCTTCTTCGGGAATACATCGACGAAAGATTCCACCGGGTCCTCTTTTGAACAATAATGGTTCATCCCAATAGTAATGTTTGAGATTGTGAAAGAATTTCTTTTTCTGCTGATAGGTTAAATCAGGTGGAAGAGCTCCTGCAGCTAGGTAGTTGACAATGTTAGCGTACCATGGCAGTCCTACAGTTGTTTGGATTGTTTCCACGGGTTCTGGTTCATTTATGTCTAACTGAACTGGGTCGCTTCCTATTTGTGCTATCAGTTGTTCATACGGAAAATCATCGTTAATCGGCACTTGTTCTAGTTTAATACCTTCTATTCTAGATAAATGGTCCGCTACGACGTTTTCAGTACCTTTCTTATCTTTTATTTCGAGATCAAACTCTTGTAAGAGTAAAATCCATCTCAAGAGTCTCGGTTTAGCATCTTTCTTAGTCAATAAATATCTGATAGCAGCGTGGTCTGTGTAAACGATTATTTTCGCTCCCACTAGGTAAGAACGGAATTTGTCAAGCGCAAAGACAACTGCTAACAATTCTTTTTCAGTAGTGGCGTAGTTCATCTGAGCAGAATCTAAGGTTCTACTGGCATAGTAAATCGCATGAAGTTTCTTGTCCTTCCTCTGGCCTAGAACTGCGCCTACAGCATAGTCACTCGCATCGCACATGATTTCGAAAGGTAATCTCTAGTCAGGGGGTTGCATGATTGGTGTGGTGATGAGGGCTGTTTTTAGAGTTTCGAATGCTTTAAGACAATCTTCATTGAATATGAACTCAGCGTCTTTCATTAATAAACCGGTAAGAGGTTTAGTGATTTTCGAGAAATCTTTGATGAATCGTCGGTAGAAACCGGCGTGTCCTAAAAAGCTTCGTATTTCTCGAACGGTTTTAGGGGGTTGAAGTTCTTTTATGACTTCTATCTTAGCTTTATCAACTTCAATTCCCTTGTCGGATATAACGTGTCCTAATACGATTCCTTCTCTGACCATAAAATGACATTTCTCCCAGTTAAGCACGAGGTTTACTTTTACACATCTTTCTAACACCATTTCTAAATTTGATAGGCATCCTTCAAAACTTTGCCCGCATACAGAGAAGTCGTCCATGAACACTTCCATGATGTTGTCTATAAAATCTGCGAAGATTGACATCATACATCTTTGAAAGGTTGCAGGACCGTTGCATAATCCAAAGGGCATTCGTCTATAAGCGAACGTTCCATAAGGGCATGTGAATGTAGTCTTCTCTTGATCATCTGGGTGGATAGGGATTTGGAAAAATCCTGAGTATCCATCAAGATAACAGAAATAAGAATGCTTGGCTAATCGTTCTAACATTTGATCTATAAAAGGTAGCGGGAAATGATCTTTTCGAGTGGCTTTGTTTAGTTTACGATAATCGATGCACACTCTATGTCCCGTCACTACTCTTTGTGATATCGATTCGCCTTTTGCGTTTTTCACAACGGTGATACCTCCTTTCTTTGGTACTACATGCACTGGACTAACCCATTTACTATCAGAGATTGGATATATTATTCCGGCATCTAGTAGTTTCTTAACTTCTTCCTTTACTACAGTGCTAAGGATTGGGTTAATTCTTCTTTGAGATTCTCTGGAGGTTTCGCAATCTTCTTCTAGCAGAATACGATGCATACAGATTGAAGGGCATATTCCTTTGAGATCAGATATGTTATATCCTAATGCAGTTGGATATTTCTTTAAGACATCTAAAAGTTTCTTTGTTTCGATTGTTCCTAAACTGGAATTTATTATAACTGGTCTTGTACATTCAATGTCTACGAATTCGTATCTTAGGTTCTTAGGTAAAGTTTTTAACCCTAATGTAGGTTTATCCTTACTTGGCATGGGATCCGGTGTAAGTGCTAAACTTTCGCTTAGACTATCATCCTGATATGGTGCACGCCAATTGTCATCTTCGAAAATCGGAGGGATTTGAATTTTCATAATTTCAGAATAGGTAGTTTCTTTCATTTCCATTTCTCTTACGCATTCGTCAATTACGTCCAATAGATAGCATGTATCCTCTATAGCTGGTGATTGTAAGAATTGTGTTAAAATGAATTCAACTTTCTCTTCACCTACTTCAAAGGTTAGCTTTCCTTTCTTTACGTCTATTATAGCTCCAGCGGTAGCTAAGAATGGTCTTCCTAGTATGATAGGTGTAGTGGAGTCTTTAGAGATGTCCATGATTATGAAATCAGTAGGGATGTAGAATTGTCCTATACGTACTGGGACGTTTTCTAGTATGCCTACAGGATATTTAACAGAGCGATCGGCTAGTTGAATAGACATTTTAGTTGGTCTTAGGTCTCCCATGTCTAGCCTTTTGCAAATTGTTAAGGGCATAACACTGATACTGGCTCCTAAATCCCATAGAGCTTTGTCAATGACGAATTTTCCTATTACACAGGGTATAGAGAAACTTCCAGGATCTTTTAGCTTAGGAGGCATATTATTCTGAATTATGGCGCTACACTTAGCAGTAAGTGTAACGGTTCCGTTATCCTCTATCTTTTTCTTATTGGATAAGATTTCTTTTAAAAACTTAGCATACGAGGGCATTTGAGTGATAGCTTCTGTAAACGGAATAGTAATATTCAACTGTTTCAGAAGTTCGACAAATTTCTTAAACTGGCCCATCGTCTTGGAATTGGTTAATCTCTGAGGGTACGGAATTGGTGGTTTATAGGGTGGTGGAGGCACATAAGGATTTTCTTTCTCCACTGCCTCTTGATTATCATCTTCCTTTTCTTTTGGATTATTCACCATTTCAGTCGGTTTATCCGGTTTTTGGTACATGGCTGGATTGTCAAGTCTTGGATCGGTAGGTCCGTCAAGTTCCTTGCCACTTCTTAATATCACAGCATTGGCTTGTCCTTTCGGATTAGGTTGAGGTTGTCCAGGAAATACTCCAGCTGGTGCAGCGGTAGGTGCTTGTTGTTGAGCTACTTGTGAAATCTGGGTTTCAAGCATTTTGTTATGCGTAGCTAATGCATCTACCTTGCTCACTAATTGCTTAATCTGCTCACTAGTGTGTATGTTTTGGTTTAAGAAGTCCTTGTTTGTTTGAGATTGGTTAGCTATGAAGTTCTCCATCATCAATTCAAGGTTCGATTTTCTAGGGACATTAGGAGCAGTCTTTTGATATCCTGGTGGTGTAGCTGGTGCTTGACCTGGTGCGTATAAAGTATTGTTATTCTTATAGGAGAAGTTCGGATGATTCTTCCAACCTGGGTTGTATGTGTTTGAGTATGGGTTTCCTTGAGCATAATTCACTTGATCTGTGGGAATTCCTGTTAATAGTTGACAATCAGGAACTTCATGTCCTGGAACTCCACATAACTCACAGTTAGGTGTTACTGCAGCCACGGTGGTTGTTGGTGTTATGGCCAAGTTGTCGATCTTTTGGTTTAGTTGGTCAAACTTTGCATTGACTTGGTCCATACTACTTACTTCGTACATACCTCCTTTTGTTGGTTTCTCAGTTGCGACTCTCTCGCTTCCCCATTGGTAATGGTTTTGAGCCATACTCTCGATAAGTGCATAAGCATCGTTATATTCTTTGTCCATTAGTGCACCGCCTGCGGCAGCGTCAATTGCCATTCTTGTATTGTACAAGAGTCCATTGTAGAAGGTATGGATGACCATCCATTCTACTAATCCGTGATGTGGACAAAGTCTCAGCATATCCTTATAGCGTTCCCAAGCTTCGAAAAGTGATTCATTTTCCTTTTGCTTAAATCCGTTGATCTGAGCTCTCAGCATAGCTGTCTTGCTAGGTGGGAAATATCTGGTCAAGAAAACTCTTTTAAGTTCCTCCCACGTAGTTACTGAGTTCGAAGGCAGAGATTGAAGCCAGGCTCTCGCTCTGTCTCGAAGTGAAAAAGGAAACAGACGTAGTCTAATAGCTTCTTGGGTAACTCCATTGGCTTTTACGGTATCTGCGTATTGCACAAAGATCGAAAGATGAAGATTCGGATCCTCGGTAGGATTTCCGGAGAATTGATTTTGTTGCACGGCTGATATCAGCGAAGGTTTTAGTTCGAAATCGTTTCGGTTGATAGCCGGTGCGGCAATGCTGGAATGCGGTTCAGCTTGCGAAGGACTAGCGTAATATTTGAGTGGGTGATTCTGTTCTTCAACCATCTCTGCGTCCTTTGATGTTACGACTGGTTTAGGTGGATCTATTTGAAGATCTGGAATGTTGAAATTTTGTTTGAAATCGAATATCCGTCTTCTTACGTGTAAGAAGCGTTCCGATTCTGGGATTAGAGGTTGCAAGTCTTCGCCTTGAGAGCGAGTACTTGGCATACACTCGGGAATTTAGAAAGTAAACAGAAAATAGTTGTTACCTTAGTCTAGACAATGCTACCCTAAAGTGCACTAGTAACTAAATTAAGGTCCCCGGCAACGGCGCCAAAAACTTGATGGGCTAAAGACGTACTCTAATTATGTGTCTAGCGGTATCTTAACTGCAAGTGCACAGCCTATCGAAGTAATATTTAAGATTATCGATCCACAGGGACTCTATGATTACTTATTGCTAGAGGATTTTCTAGTTTAGCTAAGGTGAAGGGTTGTCACGATTTTTTGGTTGTTTTTAAAGATTAAAGGCGGGAATTAAATTTAAGTTTAATAAAATAATACTAAGGCGGCCGGTATGTAATTATGTAAACTTAGGCGGGTCAATCTAACCTAGGCTTATAAAGATGGTTCACTTAATCTATTCTGTAGAGGTTACCAGTTTGAATATCTTTAACTCACACTCTCATGGTCTTACCTCAGATCTTACCCCTAAAGCCCTATGCCTGCTCTCGCTAGCCCATAAGTGTTTAGAAATAATTTTTGGAAACTTAGTAATTCTAATTCATTTTAAAGCGCTCTCGCTGTGTTTAAATTAAATGCCTAACTTTAGCTATCTGGTTAAAATCTCACACTCTCGTGGTCTTGACCTAACCTATTACACTTTCCTTACTCTCGTAACAAAAAGGTTGATTTTATAATAAAAAGTCTCAGCCAGAATTTTAAGTTCTTAATTATTTTAAGCCTAGAGTTGATTTTACCGATTTAGTTTGTTTTAATTACATACCGCCCTAAGGTGTTTAGCTACTCATTATTGTTGAACCAGACAGAGGCAGAGAAATATAAAATAAAATATGCATGGCAGAAAAATAAATACTCAACATTAATATAAATGCAATTTAATATAAAAACCTGGATAACAATAAAATAGTAGACTCCTTCTTCCACAGGCTGGAAAGCTCGGAGTATTGACCGGAATCGAAAATAAATTTTCTAAAAGAATTCTGAAGGCTTTGAAACAAATTAAATTATAACAATTTCCTAATGTTGGAAATTGTTATAAGGTTGGTTGGGATACAGAAAATTAAAGCAAGAAAATTAATGCTGGAAAAATAAAGGGTGCAAATAAAATCGGCAGAGCTTCCGCAAGAAATTTGAAATTAAAAAACTCTGTGTATTGTTTCTTGAAGTTAAGCTATTTATAGAAAGCAAATTGGGCTGGCAGTTGGAATTGGTGCTTGGGCCTCGTAATGGTTGAGAAAATCCAGGGAAAACGTTGGAATACTTGGTCTGCTGGAAAATAGGCATGTTGACTTCACGTATCGTACACGTTCATGACCAAGTATCCTCAAAATACCCTAATTTCCCCTTGTCACGTTCGTGACAAGGGTGTCACGTTCGTCTTCCGTGTTTGATGCGCGTCACGGTCGTGAGGGACTTGTGACGACCGTGACTGCTCCTTTTAGCGTGTCACGGTCGTGACTTCTAGGTGACGACCGTGACTGTTACAAAAAATGCAGGTTCATGCAGAATTCCTCCTTTCTTCATCTTTTAATGGTTGATCTTGCTCATTTCACTTGTAGCTCATGATTTGGCTCTGTATATGATGTACCTGCAAAATGGCAAAGAAAACTCGAGGAATCGGGTGTTAAAACGACAAATATGCGATAAAACGGTATTGAAACATAGCAATATAACCGATACTTTTTCTCGTTATCAATCGTCCTTCATCATGATTATCCGATGGCCGTCCCCATCGTCGACCTTTTTCTATCCGACATTCGTCCTATGTCGCGATAAAGAGCAGCCGTCCCCTACTAGGTGATCGTCCTTCACCTTTGATGACCGTCCCTCATCACTTTTTCATTTATTCTTTAAATTGATGGTCGTCCCTATTGTTGTTTACCTTACTTTTCAAACCTGATAGTCGTCCCCATCATTACCTTTACCTTCAATCCCCAGAGAACCTTGTTACTTTACTTGATGGCCGTCCCCATCATGATCCCTTTATTTCCCCAGCATGTCGGTCGTCCCCGTCATTGCTTTATCCCCAGCAGTCGTCCTCTACTCGATGGTCGTCCTCCATCGCCCGCGCTTTACAAACATACTTTACTTTCATTTACAATTTATATCCCTTTTCTTTTTCTCCCCAGTGAGTGCAAATTTTGGACTGTCTTTGGTATTCAACCACAAGTTATCTTGTTTTTCTGTTAAGTCAGGCGCTTACATCCTGCACAACTAACTCATGCTTGAATAGGGGCAGCTGTAAACACCCAAAATTTTCCCTCACTAAGTTCACACCATGGCTTGTGATCTTTCATATTTTCATTAGTTTAAGCATATCATATCATATTGCATTTTTGCTTCACTGCATTGGTTCGAGTTCATCTGCATCTAGGGTTTGTGATCTGAGCAATCCAGGATCCATCTGAGCCATTCCAAAGATCTTCAATCATCTCAAGAGGGTCCATGTATGTTCAATCATCATTTTATATCCCCCAAGGATCAAGGAAGTCAAAGAATCACAAGAACTTGCAAAGCATGGAAGCAGAGTTAGGGTTTCACTGCACATATGACCTGAAATTAGGGTTTTGGTTTCAGAGGCCATAACTCCAAATTTTTTGGTCATTCTTGTTTCTAATGGTCTTAATATGTTATAAGGATCATGTGTACCAAGTTTTATAACGAAATTCATTGTGGAAGTCATCTGCTCACTGGGTAACTTCTTGAGCAAGTCAGAGCAAAATCAGGGCATCTGAGGCCCCCCAACATGGAACCAAAGTGGATTTTTCATCAAATTGAAGTTATATGATCTTTATTTGATCATTGAAGTGCTTAGAAGTTCACAAAATTGAAGAAAAGTGAGCTAAACCAAAAGTTGCCAAAAATGGAAATGACTTGTAATGTAAACTTTCCATTTTGGGAAAGTTTTTTAACCTCCTCTTTCTCAACCAAAAATGCTTCAAATGAAAAATTGTTGGTCATGAAAGTTATAGATTGGATCATTCCCTTTTCAAAAAGTACAAGAACAATACCTAATTCATTTTAGAACTCAAGATATGGCTTGCCAAAGTTGGCAAAAATCACATAATTTTCAAGAATGCACCAAAGAGGATTCTTTGTAAAACCACTTGCCAATTCATTTTGTGAATTCAAACACACTTCCAATCATCATACAAACATTGTGCATTGTCCAAAGATCAGAATTGCCTAAAGAATTGTATCAATCCATGCCTTAAACATCAAGAATTTACAAAAAGGGCCAAAGCTTCATGAATTTGCAAAATGACACATAAACTTCCATCCACTTGCTGAATTGCCTCAAGACTGATTCTATGGACATCCTTGATCTCAGCTGCGCATGGACAAGCCAATGAGCCAGCTACACCATTGCTCATACCTCAAGTACAAAACTTTTAACTTTTTGGCAAGAAGCCCATACCAATCACCACAGTCCACCACCCACTCTCTGCCCAATCCAGACTTTACAAGCATGCTTCAAGGGTCATTTTTCATAAGACACACAAGCTGAAACCTCCAAGAACTCAGCATTCCACAAAATCATCCCTCTTGCATTTTCCTTCGAAACTCACTGAAAACTCACTCAATCTTCAAACCAATTCCACCATTCATCTCAAAATCATCCACTGACCACAAAGCAACCATTAAAACAGTCTCAAAGCACCCATAGACAAAACACGATTCTTGGTCAGTTGAAGTGTAATCTCATAAACCAGCCACTCTCAAGGCCTTCCAAGTATCAAAGCTTCATCAGGAGGTCAAAGGGAGTCATTTTACATAAAGGAGGGGGTCCTGAAAGCTCTCATCTGCATTTCTCAAGCTCAGGTAGTCATCTCAAATCATTTTTCCAGAACTCTTATTTTATGTTCCAATGTGAAAGAGCATGCTTCACTGATCATGATGTGCTTTGTAGTTTTGAAAATGGTTGAGAAATGAGTTTGTATGCATGATCTGAAACTTTTGCCATTTTTAATTTTTTTTCTTCGAATCTTGTTTATGAGTAGTTAGAAATCTGATTTGAGTGAGGATTTGAGTTTAGGAGGATGAAAGGGTTCGATCTGGAGCTTTAGAGCTCCAGAAATGACCTAGAGAGAGGTTTTGAAATTCTCAGGCGAGGAGGCCTCCGGAGAAGACAATCGGAGCTCTTCTCCGGTGGCCTGAAAGTGATTTAATGTTTTAATTAGGGTTAGGGCAGTGTTTGAATAAGGGCCATTGGATCTTTCTTTCCCGCGTGAGATGGAGGGTGGAGATTAGCTCATTTAAGTTTAATCAGGATTAGTTATTTAATTAATTAGGATTAAATGAGTTTGAATTAGAGCCCTAGGATCTGGCGCGTGGTCAACCTAAAAATCCCCAGAATCCATGTGAACCATTGTATTGGTTTACTTTTCATTTATTCAGTTTTTATTTCATATTTTCTTATTTATTTTACAGAATTTATTTAAAATAGTTAGAAAATCTCAAAAAATATTTTATTCTGCATTTTTATTTCAAATAATTTTCTTAACCCAAAAATATTTTTATTTTTATTTTTTTCATTTAAAAATCATTTTTAAAACATTTAAATGTTTATTTTAAATAATTAATGGAAATTAATTAATTAAAATATCATTTAGGTTTCTAAAAATCCCAAAAAATATCACATTACATCTTAGAACATTTAGAAACATTATCATACCATTCACACAAATTTATTTTTTGTTTTGAACAATTTTTGATAATTTTCTTGAATTTAGGGTTCATAAAATTCCTATTTTTGAACCCTAACTTCAAGAATTCATTTCTGCCTAACCATGGATGGTATGACATTGATTCTTTTTGCATTGATCTTCATTTAACATGTAGTATCTAGCACAATTTTTTCACAAATTTCTTCTGCATTTTTTATTTGATTTGCATTTTTTCCCTTTAGGTGCCTTAAAACCCTAGATAACTTAGAAAAATCATAACTTTCATTAGGTTAAGAGTTAGGTCTTCTCCTTTGGGGTGTGATATTATATGGGGTTAGGGTTCCTTTGTTTGCATTTTCAATTTTTTATCTTATCATTTGCTTCTGTTTTTTACTTTTGCATCTCATGTTGCATGAAAACCCTAATTTCTCATCTTCATTTGCATACATCTTGCATATGCATTCATTCAAGAACTTGCCATGACATTTCATACATTCACATGACTTCTAAGACATCATATGACACATTAGAATCATGCTTGATCATTTCTTCATCCATTTTCCATGTTATGCATTCATTACATTCCATGAACTTTCATATGCTTTCATGCATCCTACATGCTTCATTTGCATTCTCATCTCTTGTATGATCATCCATTGCTCTTCACATACATTTGCATAATCTCTTAGCATCATTTACATCATTAATATGCTTCTGGTTTTGGTTTGCATCCTTGCATACATTTCTTTTTCATTTCATTTCATTTCTTTATGCTAACTTTTCAGGTGGTAAGTACTTTGAGAAGTGAAATTGCCTTCACTTTTCACTTCTCTTCTCATCTCCCTTATGAATTCATTGTTGCATTTTGCTTTTTCTTTAGAGTGAGCTTTCTCATTCATGTTCCTCCTTCACTTTCTTTCTTCAAGTAACTTATCTTTTTAAGTGAAGTAAGTTAGCTTGTTTCTTCTGCTTCTCCTCCTTTCATCTGCTTATTCCTTGGTGGCTTTTCCTGAAGATCTCTTGCAAGCCTTATAAACCCTAGGAACACAAAAGCATGATAACAATTAGGATTTATTAGTCCCCCATTAGTATTACCTTTTTGTCTTCTTTTGTGTCTCTCTTCTCATCTCATAATCAGGGACTAAACCTTTAAGGTTTTAAGGCTTTGTGATTAAGATTATGCCTGCATCCTTCTCTTAGGATGGAGTGTATAACTTTAATCCTAAGTGTTAAACCCTTAATGTGTTTAAATCTCTTAATCAATCCATCCTAATAATCACTAAGACAATAGCTTGTAACTTGGGCCTTGCATTAGGGTTCTAATTCTTCCTTAATTGGTTAAGAAGGACTAACCCTAGTGTTAATGGACAAGTCCCCCTCAAGTTGTCTTACAAACCATAAAATTCACTTCTGAATCTTACCATTAACTAAAATCCACTTTAATAAAGGTTTGTTTTGTCATGAGGTTAATCTCTAATCATGGATTAAGTTGAGGTATCTTCCTCAGCTTAAATGTTCTCATCTATTATCCTTCTATTAGGATGGTGTAATGGGTCCATTAAATCCTTGATTATGGCTTAAACTCATTACTTAACACTAAAAAAACTCCAAAAAAATCTAAATAATCACAAGTAGGTTAATGATCTTAATCCTACATCATGGTGATTAAGTTTGAGGTGCTTACTTCATACTTAAGGTATTCTCATTACCCCTAATCAGAGGGAGGATGTGATGAGTTTACTAACCCTTGGTTTAGGCTTAAGCTCATTATCTTATGACAAACACAAAAAAGCAATAAAAGACTGAAAACACCAAAAACAAACAATAATCGTCTCCTCCGGGATTCTTTTCTCACCTCATTCACTCACAAACGAGAACTTGCTTCTTCCGTCTAATGCAAGAAAGTTAGCACTCGAGCCAGACGATTCATACACTTGAGCATAGACAAGCAAGCAGTTCATCAGTCAATTTATCTTTCAGTCTCTTTGAGTCGAACTACGGTCTTCTGACTTCCTCATTGCACGAGAGGATACGTAGGCATAACTTAATTGTTATCGAACAAAAGTCTCTGTATATTCCCCCTCTTCCAGCATTATTCTTTAAGCCTCGTTTCTGAGCACCTCACATCTCTTTTACACTGACACCTGTACATTCTTTCCAGCTTTTGCACACAGATAACACTGACACTGCCCATTTAAACACAAACTATCAAGCGTGGATCCCGTCGAGTACGACGGACAACCTGGGTGCTAATATCTTCCCAGGTTGTAACCAACCCCCTTTCTCAGTTTCTTTGGTTCACGACCGTCTTATCCATATCTTTCCAGGTTTATGCAGCATTACCTTTCCTTCGGGATAAAAATGCCTAGATGGCGACTCTTTTCAGTTCATCTTCATGTTCTCCTTTCGCCGACCGTTCGCGTCTGTACCCCGTATGACCCGGTGTCATTTGGTCGGAGCGACATAAGGGGCATGCCATGTTACTGTCCAATTCATTTGGGGCAATCAGGTCAAGATTCAATGATGCTTAAGTAGCCAGGGGAAGGTCTCCTCATCTATCTGAATTACCATAGGTAACATTACCGAGTGCACGATGCCAAAGGCATATTATTGTGGGGCATTTTGTTTGTTTCTCTTGAGGTAGCTTTTTCAAATACTGCAATTTTGGGACAAGTCATCCTCAGCTAGGGGCATCGCTCTCCTTTCAAATCTAACCAGATCAAAGTCAGTTGCAAGATCCTTAACCATCACGTAGGATGTACACGATCCACCGCAGTCTGAAAATACAATACTCTCATTGCATTGCCTTGATATTGGATTTTCAGCAGAAGCCATTATGGAAATTAATAGTCTGTGCCAATAATATCAGATGATGTCAGTTTCATGTCTTCGGATTCAGTCATGATAATTCCTAGAAAATTACTCGAGGAAGTCGAGAATATCAGAAGTTCTAAATCCATTGGTTACTTTGAATGAGTATACACTTTCAAAATTGATACGACTCTATTTCTGAATTCAGGTTTACTTTTCCCTTTTTACTTAGGCGAAAACGTCTGTTGATTATGTTTGAATGTATATATGCTTTTGAATATGATTGATGTTTACCAAAAATGCATATAAAATAATAGATAATTACAATAATAGCATTTACTAAGGACGATCGGAGGTAGGAATCCCCAATAAAGTTCATATCCAACAGGTCTTCGCAAACTCATCCCCATAGAGTAATCTTTACGAATTTATTTCAGCAAAGTATTTCAAGCAGCCTCTTGTACTTCCAGCTCTACGAGATCCCCAAGCAGATTTCTCTCAAGTATGATATCCTCTGAAGAATTGACACTTGGTCGGATAAGTATCTCAGGGGAAAGTCCATCTCTTTTATCCCCAGTCAGGGTATTTATGAATTTAATCCTTCAATAAGAAGTGCGACGAACAAGAAATAGAAGATCCAAAGTACAATATTCCGAAACAAGACGGGAACGATGTCTTCAACGAATCAGGATTTATTTCCCCAGCTTACAGTTATTACATGAAGCTACTAATATGCTTCGACTACATAATTCATACATACATCATTTACATTATATCATGGCATACACATATATAATGCATACGACATTCTCACTCATATTAAGAGTATTATGTCATCATGTCATACACATCTATAATGCATACGACATTCTCACTCAGGATAGTTCATAGTCAGATAAACATTACCAACTCCCTGAGACAGTTTAGAGACGATCTACACGAAGATCTAATGCTGATACTTAGTGTAGGATACTTTCCAGAAGCAATTAAGAGATAATCTAAATGAAGACTTAATTATGATGCTTAATTTAAGAAATTGTCCTTGAGACAGTTCAGAGATGATATACACGAAGATCTAGTGCTGATACTTAGTGCATGATACTTTCCAGAAGTAATTCAGAGATAATCTAAATGAAGATTTAATTCTGATGCTTAATTTAAGAAATTATCCTTGAGACAGTTCAGAGATGATCTACACGAAGATCTAATGTTGATACTTAGTGCATGATACTTTCCAGAAGCAATTCAGAGATAATCTAACTGAAGATTTAATTCTGATGCTTAATTTAAGAAATTGTCCTTAAGACAGTTCAGAGACGATCTACATGAAGATCTAGTGCTGATACTTAGTGCATGATACTTTCTAGATGCAATTTAGAGATAATTTAAATGAAGATTTAATTTTGATGCTTAATTTAAGAAATTGTCCTTGAGACAGTTCAGATACGATCTACACGAAGATCTAGTGTTGATACTTAGTGCAAGATACTTTCCAGAAGCAATTCAGAAATAATCTAAATGAAGATTTAATTTTGATGCTTAATTTAAGAAATTGTCCTTGAGACAGTTTAGAGACGATCTACACGAAGATCTAGTACTGATACTTAGTGCAAGATACTTTCCAGAAGCAATTAAGAGATAATCTAAATGAAGATTCAAGTCTGATGCTTGATTCAAGAAATTTTCCTTGAGACAGTTCAGAGACGATCTACATGAAGATCTAGTGCTGATACTTAGTGCAGGATACTTTCCAGAAGCAATTCAGAGATAATCTAAATGAAGATTTAATTCTTATGCTTAATTCAAGAAGTTGTCCTTGAGACAATTCAGAGATGATCTACACGAAGACCTAGTACTGATACTTAGTGCATGATACTTTCCATAAGCAATTTAGAGATAATCTAAATGAAGAGTTAACTCTGATGCTTAATTCAAGAAATTTTCCTTGAGATAGTTCAGAGACGATCTACATGAAGATCTAGTGTTGATACTTAGTGCATGACACTTTCTAGAAACGATTCAGAGATAATCTAAATGAAGATTTAATTTTGATGCTTAATCCAAGAAATTTTCCTTGAGACAATTCAGAGACGATCTAAACGAAGATCTAGTGTTGATACTTAGTGCAGGATATTGTCCAAAAGCAATTTAGAGATAATCAAAACGAAGATTTATTTCTGATACTTAACTCAAGATATTTTCCAGAGACGATCTATACGAAGATCTAGTGCTGATACGTAATGAATGATATCTTTTCCCCCCAGAGATATTTTAGAGATGATCTACATGAAGATCTAGTGCTAATACTCAGCTCGGGATATGTTACAGAGATAGTTCAGAGATGGACGAGGCGAATATCTAATTCTGATACTTAGTGCAGTGACAACATTCAGATAAAGTCAAACATAGACACATTCTGATACCCCTATAAACAAATACTTTGGATGACATTTATAAGCCCATCTCCAGTAACTCCAAATGGCATCTTTAAGCCCATTCAAGCAATACAATCAACCAATAGTTTTACTTTGCGCACCGGCGAGTGCAAATTTTTGGGCTTTAGTGTTCAATCCTCTTCAACCTTCAAGTCACGAATAGCGTACATGCCAATCTAAACTCCTCGGGTTTCAGAAAATTGAACAGGGGCAGCTGTTGCACCCTAAAAATTTCCCTCCCATATTCAAGACAATGTGTCTCAAGAGGTCTCCTAGTAGTCACAAGATTCATAGTTGCTCAAAAGGATTCAAGGTTTCATCAGACAAAGCCTCATCCCAAGCAATGGATCTGAAACTAGGGTTTTGAGTTTCTCAAGGAAAAGTGGACTTCCAAAGCCTCAATTAGACTTCATGACATCCCACATACTTCAAAGAATCCTCATGTCAAGTTTCAAGGCTTTTCCTACCAGTTTGGTCAGTCAGATGCTCAGATACTTAAAAATCAAATAACTTGGTCAACAAGTCAATTGTGGTCAACATAAAGTCAAACTTCAAGATTTTTGGTCAACATCAAGATTATAAGGTTAAATTCATCATTTGATCAAGGGTTGATCATGATTCATCAAGAAAACCTCAGAATCATCAAGAATCATGAGTTACTAAATTAGGGTTTTGTGCAGGAAAAGTCAACTTTGTGTCTCACAAGCCAAGGCCAAAAATGCTTCATTTGAGAGATATGAGCCAAGACATTACATGTCCTTTTAAAAGTCAACAAAAAGTCAACATTTTCAAGAGCTCATAACTTAAAAATGGAAAATGATATAGACATGGTACCAAAAGGAGAAGTTAGACGACACTCTAAGAGTTTTAAAAAGTCCTAGAACACCTTCATGAGATAAAAATTGAGGGAGTTATGCATTGTTGAAGTTGGGCAATTTTGAGGAGGTGTATGAAGCAGAAAAGGCCAAAACTCAAGATTTCTCCAAATGGGCCCATAATATTTCAACCCAAACTCAATTCTAAGACTATTCATGACCCATTAATCATACTTTCTGATTTTTATTATTTATTTTATATTATATTGAATTTTAATCATTTAAATTCAATTTTAATTGAAATAAATCATAAAAAATCAAATATTTGATTCCAAAGTTATTTTGGGATCAAATATTTGATGATTATACTGATTGATCACTTCCAAATCCGTGTAAGACCAAAATAGCTTGATTAAATTTGATTTTTAGACAAATTTGATTTTTGGACAAAGTTATTTCTGCAACTGTAGTTATAGCTAACTGGACGGATGAGGAAGAAGAAGGACTTTCGCGCGCCTCTGATTTTCAAATTTCACGTTATTTTATAATATTTGTTTTATGTTTGTTTACGTTGCAGGACACACAGTCTAGTGGCTGGAATGCGCGCATGTGAAGCGTGGAGGGCGAGTTCGATTCCAGCCTCCCCCCTTTCTTTTTGTGCTTATTTCTTTTATTTGTTTTAACTAATTTTCTAATTAACTATTAATTTAGTAATTAGGTTTCTAATTATAATTAACTAGTTAATTAATATAATAATTATTTTAACCTTTTAATAATTTCATAAAAAAATAATAAAGAAAAAAACTTTTAATTATTTTCTTAAACTAATATTTTTCTTATAAATAAAACTTTAGTTTTTTTTAGGTTTTTTATTAATTTCATAATTTAATTTGGTTTAAACTTTAATCCTAATTTTTTTTCTCTAAACTCTAATTTAATCAAACCCTAATTTTCTAACCCTTATTTTCTAAACCTAATTTTTCATTAAAAAATAATAATTTCCTTTTCTTAATTTAATCTTTATTTATGTTTTTATTATTCTTTTTTAGAAAATTGTATAGGATATTCACTCTTATGTAATTTATTTTTCCGCTCGATTATGTAACTGTTTCTCTTATGTAATAGGTTAGGTTTAAATTTCCGTCTTTTATTTTCCGCAATCCCCCTAAAGACTAATGTACCCCCTCCCCCTAATGTAATAGCATATGATTTTTATTTTTGCTTTTAATTTCTGCAAATAACTTCCTAGTTAGTAACTTAGGGAGTGCAAAGACTGTATGTTTGATAAATTGGACTTAGCCCACTATGACAAGATAAATAACTGAATCTGATATTCACACACGTAAGTCGATCGTTCTACGATCTCCATCTGCACCTCCTAGGGTTTCCCCTCTTGGTTGCCTTCAATACATGGTCAAGTCCCTCGAACGTGGGGGGTGTCTTAGTAAAATGTCCATTCAGATAAAAAAATCATCATAGTCCCTTCAAGATTAAAATATCATAGTCCCTTCGAAGTTGCCTACGAAATAATGATCTTGTCCCTCGATGACCGTACGAAATGATCATAGTCCCTTCGAATTACTAAGACACCTCTACATGTTGCCTTATATGACCATACGATGATCCTACGCCCGTCCCTTATAAAATCCAAGGTAAAAACTACTTACTCCTTAATAGTAAGAACAGTCTTACCCTTTTAAGGAAATAAACAACAAGAAAGACCAACTTAGGATAGGTAGCACTTAATTACTTGCTCACTCTTTCAAAACACTCTTTACACCCCACTTTTCAAAATACTTTCAAACTAAACACTTTGTATACATCCATACGAGGATCATTACAAAGTTAAAGACTTATAAAAATATTTTCTAAACATACACTACACTCTTTTTTCAAACAAAAGTAAAGTGAGCTAAGTAATTAAGAGCCCATGGATAACCATGGATACAAAGGGTGCTAACACCTCCCCATTGTATAACTTACCCCCCGAACTCAAATATTTTTTAAAAAGGTCTTTCCTATTCTTTTATTACTTTTCATTATTAGAAAAAATAAAAGTCAGTGGCGACTCTTGCTATCCGCAACATAGTTTTTGGAAACAAAAACACCCAAGTTAGTTCTCCCACCGTGTTACAAGGAGACTTGCTTCTCTTAGTACCTAATGTACACTTGAGCTTTGTGTAGAAGTTCGTCGAGGGTACGAGGAGGCTCGATCCCTACTTCCCGGTTGAGCTCTCTTCCAGGGAGGAGTCCTTTCTCGAGGAGATACTTCTTCATGTAGTCGGTCGTATCAACCTCGACAACTTCCTGGTTAAACCGCTCGATGTATGAGCGCATCATTTCATTTTCCCCTTGTATGATGGCTTCAAGGGTAGCTTCTGTTTTTGGGTGACGTCGGGAGGTTGTGAAGTGCCTCGTGAATGTCGATCTCATGCTTCTCAAGGATGTGATGGATCTATGGGCCAAACTTTTGTACCATGCCATGGCTCCCTTCATGAGAGTTGTTGAGAATAGTCTGCATTTGACGTTCCCACCAACATCGTTGAGGTAGTCGAGCATAACATTGATGTTGTCGAGGTGGTCGTCGGGGTCAGTTGTCCCATCGTACATCGCGAGGTTCAGTGGCTTCTCCATGCCCGCTGGGAGTGGGGTTTCCATGATGGCCCGAGAAAGTGGGCAACAAGGGTCATCATCATCGCTCCTCAGGGGTGAGTAATCCTTATTCCCGGGGCTCTGGTCACATCGAGGAGATGTCCTGGGTTGGTCATTCGACCGTTCAAGGCGCCCCATAGATTTGTTTTTCTTTGGTTCGGATGAGCGTCGTTCCCGTCGAGGAGGTGAGCATCCTCGCTTCTTGGTTACCTCTAATTGGCGTCTCACGTGCTGAGATCCGCGACCATGTCGAGGAGGATCGGTTTGACACTCTATCTCTAGTGCCATGATCCTCTCCTGCTGTTGAAAGAGCATGAGGTTGGTCTCGTTGAAAGTGTGTTCACCATAACTATCATTGTGGGATCCCCTTCGACTGATATCGAGACGGATTGAAAGGGAGCCACAAATGATGTTGGGGAACGTCGTTGTCCTCAGGCTCAGGTGATGGGGTGGCAGGATGCCCGTCTCTTGCGTCAGATTCATGGACGACATGCTGGCCGTCCTTCATGCCGGTGGTGTAGTCGACGAGGCTGCGGGCACGATTGTCATCGTGTTCGCTGGTCATGATGGATGGTTGAAGGAGATGGATTGAAGTTTTGATCTTCTGTTGTGGAAGACGGGGAAAACTTTTAGTTTCCCCCAGACGACGCCACTGATCTGACCTGATCAGAAGGAACCTTCCAAGTGTTGGGAAACAACTACGGTGATGGACTGAGAGATGGGTGTACTTGTAAGACACTCTGATGCCAAAATGAGAACGCAAGTGTAACACCCTAAATTTTGCCCTATAATTTATTACCTTAAATGGATTTACGCTTTGCATTCATCCGCATTCTCATTAGGTCATATCATTTACAGTGACACATTTGCATTGAACTCCTAAGGCATGAGATCCAAACATTTTATTATGATTTGAGTTTACATATTCAAAGGTTGCATTAGAAACGCTGGATCAAGATGTTATTGGTACGAATTAAGGAATTGTCTCCTTTCGATATCTCAGGTTGCTCGCCACATCAGTGCACATCCCAAATGCTACGATTTCATCAAAATTGTAAATGAGTATTGCTATGAACTGTGATTTTGCTGATTTTCAATGATTCGAGCCATGTTCGTCATGAGTGAGGGTTTATTTACCTAATCTTGTGGTACTCAAGAGGTCATTCTTGCAAAGTTGTTTATCAATGAATCTTAACAGCCAAGGGATTTCATCATCACTTGAGGCGCGAGTTATAGAGTTTCATACCAAAGATCATGGGTTGTCAAGGCAAGGTCTAAGGGGATTCAAATTGCAAGAATTGAAGTTATGGGTTCTTGTGGAACTAATTGGATAGTTTATCATCCTATTTGGATTGGTTTAACTTCAATTTGCAAATTAACTTGGATTTAAGGATTTAAGGATTATCAATATCCACCTTTCACAATTTGATTTCAAAGGCCCACAGTTGGATGCCCATTTCAAACGTCCAACAAACCGATTAACCAGGTTTCCTTTGTCTAATATCCACAAGCCTTTTTGTCAATTCAAATTCTAAAACCATATTTATTATCCAAATCATTTTCTTTAACTCCATTTTATTAAACCAATCCTTCTCATTAGACCAATTTGATTTTAATCCATCCTTTAATTCCAACCAAAGCCATATCAAGCTATAGTATTTCTTGATAATCCAACTTCAAAGATAAATAAGGCCCATTACATGTTTAGTTGCCAATACAAAAAGGTGCCAATACAAAAAGAAAAAGAAGGAGGGCCCAATTATATATAATCCTACTGCATATTTTGGGAAATGAAAAGAAATAACAGGAAAAGAGATCTTGGATGGATTACAACCTAAAAAGTTCAATAACTCCAAGAAAAAAGAATCAGATACAAAAAAGAAAAGTCAATAACAAAAAAAATCGGATTGCAGAAGATTTCCTCACTAATTGTTATCAGAAAACATAAATTATTACAGAGGATAGAAAAATCAACAAAAACTCAGCAGGATTATCACAGAAAGGGAAGAATATAAAAAACTCAGAAGAAAAATTGACAGTTACAAATTCAGTTACATTCATATAACAGAAATAAAAAAAAGGTGAAAAATACAGTTACAAAATCGAATCTAGCATGAGGAGATTCAAGGGATTCAATCCAGAAGGGTTCACAGAAGAGTAACTTAATGACAAAAAAACTGAGAAGCAGGATCTCTCTAAAAAGAACTTCCTCAACTCTTCAACCTATTCCATCTTCAACAACAAAAACTCATAAAACTCTCTCTCAACTCTTGATGAATCTTCATCACTTTCTCCTCTCCAACACCTTAAATCTTCAATAAAAATTCATTATCAAACCCTGCAAAATCTCTCTAATTATCTACACCAATCTTCCACAACTTCTTTCATTCAGCATCATCAACACTCTTCATCTTCAATCTCAATAACAGAAATCCGAATCTTCACCATCTTCAACCAACCTTAACCTTCATCAATATTCACACAACCTGATTCAATCCTCCTTGCACTTCCATCCACTCTTTGCTTGCAATCGATTCAATCCCTCACCAACTTCAATTTTGCAAAGTTCGTACGTAACCTGCAAATCATCAACAACGAGAATTCAATCTTCATATCGAACCTGCATGATTCTCATATCGAACCTGCATGATTTACATATCAAGAACTTCATCACAAATTCAAGAATACATCATCAACATTCATCTTCGGTTAATCCAAAGAATCGACCACAATACAATCGCGACATAAAGTAGAAGAAGAGGAAGAATTCAACAACACCAGATCGAAGGAGAAATACGCAGGAAGAAGTGAAGATTCAGAGCAAGGAGAAGAGTTAAGATAAGATATACCCGCGAAGTCGTTAGTGCTGCCGAATCGCCACATCAGAGTTTAGTATGTCTTGGTGTAATTTATTGTTGCTTCTTTGTGCGTCAAATTTGACATTTCGCCGTGCTCTTCAATGTGTTGAATTCTTCCTTCGCGGACCTCGCGAGGTTTGTCGTCTCTCCGCTTCTCCCTGGTGCGGCGAGGGGAAATGTAGTCTTCGTGTTTGGAACTTTTGGTGTCATCCTGACCGCGGTTGCTCCGGACATTGTGGGCGACTTGCTTCTCTTTGTACCTAATGTACGCTTGAGCTTTGTGTAGAAGTTTGTCGAAGGTACGAGAAGGCTCGATCCCTACTGCCCGGTTGAGCTCTCTTCCGGGGAGGAGTCCTTTCTCGAAGAGACACTTCTTCATGTAGTCGGTCGTATCAACCTCGACAACTTCCTGGTTAAACCGCTCGATGTATGAGCACATCGTTTCATTTTTCCCTTGTATGATGGCTTCAAGGGTAACTTATGTTTTTGGGTGACGTCAATTACATAATAATAATAATTGTAGATGTCTAGAATTGGCAGAATTTTTGACCAACAAGAAATATTGAATTCAGTTCAGAATGTCCTATCAAATGTTGGGACATTATCAAACAGAGTATAAGAACTTATTTCAGGATGTCTCACCAGATGTTGGGACATTGTGTAAATGACTTAAGTTCAGTTTTTCAGGATGTCCCAACAGATGTTGAGACATCTCAAACCTGCTACCAGAATTAATTAATGACTAACTGATCTGAGATATTTAAGGAGAGTTATCTGGAATTAATTATGGTTGGATAAAAACAGAACAAGGCGCATCTGTAGGAAGGTTTATTATGAGGATTCAGATTAATCAGAAGAACTAAATCACCTAGAATATAGGAAGTAACAAACCCTAAATTCAAGGTGGAAGCTGCATGCTTTTAGGACTGGATTAACCTACAGAAAGCCCAAATTACAAACACCTATTTAATCAACAGAAACTCACAGAATTGAGTACGAATTCCAGAAGACCAAATAGGGGTGTTTATTGTTCTAATAGCAGGTTGTTTTTATTGTACCACTTTATGAGCTTTTAAGCAAAAGTGCATTTGTGACTTGATTGAAACTGTGAAGTAAGATCAAGCTGTATTGTTTGAAGAATGTCTTCAATTTTATTAAACTTGTAAACTTGATCACTGTGTGATTGAGGGGGAGTGAGTAGGGTACTCTTATCTAAGTTGTGTCTTAGGTAGAAATTGCATTGGGTAGTTATTAAGTGATAGATTAAACAGGGTGGTTTAAGTCTAGAATTAATATTACTTATAGTGGATTTCCTCCTGGCTTGGTAGCCTCCAGATGTAAGTGTGGTTATACACTGAACTGGGTTAACAAACTTCTGTGTTGTTTATTTTTTCTTGCTATTTAAGTTTTGGTTAAATCTGTCAAGTGTTGGGACATCTCTTAGGACATCTCATACCTGATCACAGAATTTCAATTGGCATCAGAGCAGGCACCCTGCCTGTTTATACTGGGTGAGATCTAGGGAATACAAATTCTGGAAACATGGACAGAGATATAGGATCAGTAAATAGACCACCTATACTGGATGGATCTAATTATGACTACTGGAAACCAAGAATGATTGCATTCTTAAGATCACTTGACAACAGGGCCTGGAGAGCAGTCAACATTGGATGGGAACATCCTATCCAAGACACCAAAGATGGATCAAAAATGTTGAAACCTGAAGAAGAATGGAGTAAAGAGGAAGAAGATTCAGCACTAGGCAACTCCAAGGCCTTAAATGCTCTATTCAATGGCATTGACAGGAACATCCTTAGACTTGTGCATCACTGTGAGCTAGCCAAAGATGTGTGGGATACTCTCAAAACAACTCATGAAGGAACATCAAAGGTAAAGATGTCAAGACTTCAACTTCTCACCACCAAGTTTGAAAACTTGAGAATGAAGGAAGATGAGACAGTTCATGAATTCTACATGAACATCTTAGAAGTAGCTAATACTTCTGGAGCTTTGGGAGAAAAGATGACTGATGAAAAGCTTGTAAGAAAGATCCTCAGATCTTTGCCAAAAAGATTTGACATGAAAGTCACAGCAATAGAAGAAGCTCAAGACATATGCACTATGAAAGTTGAAGAACTCATTGGTTCCCTTCAAACATTTGAGATGGGAATGAATGACACAAATGTTAAGAAGAACAAAAGCATAGCCTTGGTGACAAATACTGATGAAGAAGAAGATGAAGAATCAGAAACTGGTAAAAGCTTATCAGACAACATTGCTATGCTTGGAAGACAATTCAAAAAGATTCTCAGAGGGATGGAAGGCAAATCCAATCCCAGTGGAAGATACACAAACTCTTCTGAGAACAAGAGACCTTATGATGCTAACAGAAGGTCAAATTATGCTGAAAAGACCAGTCAAGAAAAAGGAATCAAATGCCATGGATGTGAAGGATATGGACACATCAAGAATGAATGTCCTACCTACTTAAAAAGGCAAAAGAAAGGACTATCTGTAACCTGGTCTGATGAAGACTCAGGAGGTGATTCAGAAGAAGAATCAGCTAAGCATATCACTGCTTTAGTTGGACTATGTGAATCTGAAAGTGATTCCAGTGATGGGGAGCTTACTGTTGAAGAACTTGAGCAAGCCTACAAAGATCTGTACAAAAGAAGTATTGAAATATGCAGTGAGATTATAAAGCTAAAGAAGCTGAATGAGGCACTAGAAGATGAAAAAGCAAGTGATCAAGAGATCATTGACACCTTAAAAAGTGAAGTAAGTCTTCTCAACTCCAAATTGGAACACATGTTGAACAGCAGCTCAAATACACTGGATGTTATTCTCAACAACAATAAGCATTCAGGGGATAAAAGTGGACTAGGATTTAACAGAGTACATAAAGATGAAGCTAGCTCTAGCAAAACTACTTCAAAATCCATACAGTCAAACAAGATGTCCCAACAGATGCTTCAACATCAGGAAAAGAACACAAAGTCAAACATAATGTTCCAACAGATGTCTCAACATTCTGAAAAGAACAAAATGAAGAAGAAATATCAAAGATGGAGATGTCATCATTGTGGAAGATTTGGACATATCAAACCTCATTGTTATAAGCTACATGGATATCCAAATCAGATGTATCAGCAACCTTCTAAGCAGAAAATAGAAGTTAACAAGAAAGTGCTGCATAGACATCAAAGAAATCAGCAACCTCCTAAGCAGAAGACAGAAGTCATCAAAAAGGTATGGAGACCAAAAACTAGCATTCAGGATGATCAAAGCTACATACCCAAGAACAAGATCAACAATCAATCTTGGAGATCTGCTGATGAACAACACACAGGGCAGAGGCATCAAAAGAAATCTCAACTCAAATGGTCAAAGAAAAGTGCTGCATATATAGCACATACATCATTAAGAGTATCAGCTAAAGAAGACTGGTACTTTGACAGTGGATGTTCAAGACACATGACTGGATTGAAGAATCTGCTAGTAAACTTAAAGTCACATTCATCCAGGTATGTAACTTTTGGAGATGGAGCTAAAGGAGAAATCAAGGGAGTTGGGACCTTGGACTGTCAAGATGTTCCAAGACTAGATGATGTGCTGCTAGTTAAAGGTTTAACTGCTAACCTGATCAGCATAAGTCAATTATGTGATCAAGGGTACAGTGTAAACTTTACTAAAACTGAATGCATAGTGACTAACAAAGAAAAAGAGGTTGTCATGAAAGGAGCCAGATCTAAAGACAACTGTTACATGTGGGAATCTCAAGACTTCAGTCTTACTTCAACTTGCTCCTTAGCTAAAGAAGAAGAAGTGAAACTATGGCACCAAAGGCTAGGTCATCTTCATTTCAGAGGCATAAAGAAGATAATATCTATGGATGCTGTAAGAGGTATTCCTAAACTGAAGATTGATGATGGTAAAATATGTGGTGAATGTCAAATAGGCAAGCAAACCAAGATGTCCCATCCAAAGCTCCAACATCTGACAACTTCCAAAGTTTTGGAACTATTACATATGGATCTTATGGGACCTATGCAGGTTGAAAGCCTTGGTGGCAAGAGGTATGCCTATGTGGTGGTTGATGACTTTTCCAGGTATACATGGATAAATTTTATCAAAGAAAAGTCTGATGTATTTGATGTATTCAAAGACTTATGCCAAAGAATACAAAGGGAAAAAGCCAGCTGTGTGATCAGAATAAGAAGTGATCATGGGAAAGAATTTGAGAACCAAAAGTTCTTAGATTTCTGTTCTTCAGAAGGAATCAATCATGAATATTCTTCACCAATCACTCCTCAACAGAATGGGATTGTTGAGAGGAAGAATAGAACTATTCAAGAATCAGCAAGAGCTATGATCCATGCTAAAAAGTTACCTTTGTACTTCTGGGCTGAAGCTATGAACACAACTTGTTACATTCACAACAGAGTTACTCTAAGAAAAGGAACTTTGTCCACAATCTATGAAGTCTGGAAGGGCAGAAAACCCACAGTTAAGTACTTCCATGTGTTTGGAAGTAACTGTTATATTCTGGCAGATAGGGAGCAAAGAAGAAAAATGGATCCTAAAAGTGATGAAGGGATTTTTCTTGGATACTCTATAAACAGCAGAGCATATAGAGTATTTAATTCTAGAACCAAGGTTATCATGAGGTCAATAAATGTGATAATTGATGATGCTCCTACAGATGTCCCAGAAGATGTTGGAACATCTGCTGATATCAAGATTGAAGCTGAAGAAAAGAGTGATCATTATGACTTCACTCAAACTGATGCAAGGACAGAACAATCCAGCAAACCTCCCTCCATCAGAATACAGAAGGATCATCCCAAAGATTTGATAATTGGTGATCCCAACAGAGGTGTGAGCACTAGATCAAGAGAAGTGATTTCAGGTTCTTGTTTTGTTTCTAAAATAGAACCTAAAAACATCAAGGAAGCTCTTACTGATGAATACTGGATTTGTGCTATGCAAGAGGAATTAGGTCAATTCACAAGGAATGAAGTGTGGAGTCTTGTTCCTAGACCAGATGACATAAATGTGATTGGAACAAAATGGGTGTATAAGAACAAGTCAAATGAACAAGGAGTTGTTACAAAGAACAAAGCTAGACTTGTAGCTCAAGGATACACACAAATTGAAGGAGTAGACTTTGATGAAACCTTTGCACCAGTAGCAAGGCTTGAATCAATCAGACTACTTTTGGGAATTGCTTGTATCTTAAAGTTCAAGCTATTTCAAATGGATGTGAAAAGTGCCTTTTTAAATGGTTATCTTAATGAAGAAGTATATGTAGAACAGCCTAAAGGATTTGTTGATCCAAGCTGTCCCAATCATGTATACAAACTAAAGAAGGCTCTTTATGGTCTGAAGCAAGCTCCAAGGGCATGGTATGAAAGATTGACTACTTTTCTTATCAAGCAAGGGTACAGGAAAGGTGGAATTGACAAAACCTTGTTTGTTAAAGATGAAGAAGGAAATGTCATGATTGCTCAAATATATGTTGATGACATTGTCTTTGGTGGGATGTCTGACAGGATGGTCAAACATTTTGTCAAGCAGATGGAATCTGAATTTGAAATGAGCCTAGTAGGAGAGTTAACCTACTTTCTTGGTCTGCAAATAAAGCAAATGGAAGACTCCATGTTCATTTCCCAAAGCAAGTATACCAAGAACATAGTCAAGAAATTTGGAATGGAAAATGCTACTCATAAGAGAACTCCTGCCCCCACACATTTAAAGCTGACTAAAGATGAAAAGGGTGAGAATGTAGATCAAAGCTTATACAGAAGCATGATTGGAAGCTTGTTATACTTGACTGCTAGCAGACCAGACATAGCATTTGCAGTAGGTGTATGTGCAAGATATCAAGCTGATCCAAAAGTCAGTCATCTCAATCAAGTCAAGAGAATTCTTAAATATGTTAATGGTACTTGTGACTATGGCATAATGTACTTTCATGGATGCAAACCAATTCTCACAGGCTTCTGTGATGCTGATTGGACTGGAAGTGCTGATGACAGAAAAAGCACTTCAGGAGGATGCTTCTTTCTAGGAAACAATTTGATTTCTTGGTTCAGTAAGAAACAAAATTGTGTATCCTTATCTACAGCTGAAGCTGAATATATAGCAGCTGGAAGCAGTTGTTCTCAGTTGGTTTGGATGAAGCAAATGCTCACTGAGTACAATGTCCCACAGGATGTCATGACATTGTACTGTGACAACTTAAGTGCAATCAACATATCAAAGAATCCTATCCAACATAGCAGGACCAAGCATATTGATATCAGACATCATTTCATCAGAGATCTTGTAGAAGAAAAGGTGATTTCATTGGAACATGTAGCTACAAATCTGCAGTTGGCTGATATCTTTACCAAAGCATTGGATGCTACACAATTTGAGAACTTAAGGGGCAAACTAGGAATCTGTTTATGTGAGATTTAGCAGTTAATGAAATGTGCCAACATGTCATATGACATTGTATGGCATAAGTTCCAGATGGCAACACCAGTCTGGTCAAGAACCTTGGGTATTCCATTCCTAATCATTTTCAATGTAACGGCTACTTATATAATAGCAGTATGCATTCAGCTATCCATATTCTCATCATACTATCAAAAGCGAATTGCATCATCTAGCTATTCTTCAGAAATCATCAACCCTAAATCTTCTTTGAAAATGTCTCAAAACCCTAACACTCCTGAAGAAGTTCTAAACAAAGAAGATGTAGTTCATGCAACCCCCATCTCTGTGGTACCAATGAAATCAACCCCATTGGACGAAATAAGAGGAAGTGCTCCTCATGCTAAAAAGCCAAGAACTCCAAAAAGAGCAAAAGATCAAGTCTACAGCAAATCCAAAGGCATTCCTTCACCAGCTAACATGCCTCCAAAATCTTCTGAATATGTGGATGCTTCCATCAAGGAGATAGTTAACAAGATTCTTTTTGAACAAAGAGTGGTTAGTGGCATATCTATCCCTCTAAACACCATGCCAGCTCCTCAAGATGATCAACAAACTCAAGCTGCAAAGGACACTCCTGATCAACAGGATGTCCCAATAGATGTTGAAACATCTGAAGATGAACAAAAGGCTTCATTTGATGCTGCTGTAGAAGAATCTGAGGACCATAAAAAAGCCTCAAATGAAAGTGATGAAGAAGAATCTGAGGATCAGACCAAAGCCTCAACTGAAGAGCATATCTCTGCTGATCAACCAGCTGAAGAAGAGACTGCTCAATCTCCTCCTGTGGTGAATCTAGAGAAGGATTCTGATACAGAGATCATTGCCTCTGTAAGACCTAGCATAGCCAAAAGGCTCAGGTCTAGGAAAGGAAAGATGCAAGCAGAACTTGAAATTCCTGAGAAGAAGAAAGCTAACCCAAAGAAAGACAAAGCTAAAGCTGTCTTTGGTCCAACAAAACAATGGAGTAAAGTCCAAACCCAGAAGAGGAAAGCTATCACTACTCCAGACTCAGATGTTGAAACAGATGTCCCAACATCTCCTCCAAAGAAGAAAACAACACCCTCTAGGGCTTCAACTGATGTTCCAAAAGCTCCTTTGGACAACATCTCATTCCATCATGTCTCAAGTGTTAACAGATGGAAGTTTGTGTACCAAAGAAGGGTTGCACTTGAAAGAGAGCTGAGCAGTAATGCACTTGAGTGCACTGAATTAATTGACCTCATCTCTGCTGCTGGACTTTTCAAAACAGTCTCCAATCTCTCTCCCTGCTATGAACTTCTTGTCAAAGAATTCATTGTCAATCTTCAGGAAGATTGTGCCAATGGTAAGTCTTCTGAATTTAGAAAAGTATTTGTTAGAGGTAGGTGTGTAGAGTTCTCTCCTCAGATCATCAACCAATACCTTGGAAGAGAAACAGATGGTCCAAATGAACTAGGGAAGACTGATAACCAGGTCTGCAAGGTTATCACTGCAAACCAGGTCAAGGCTTGGCCAGTGAAAGGAAAGCTCTCTGTGAGCATGCTGACAAGAAAATATGCCATGCTGAACAGGATTGGTACAGCAAACTGGGTGCCTACCAATCACACATCTTCAATATCCACTGGCTTGGGCAGGTTTATATATGCTGTGGGGACTCAGACTAAGCTGGATTATGGTGCCTATATATTTGATCATACCTTGAAGCATGCTAGCTCTTCTGCCACAAAGCTGCCAATAGCTTTTCCTTCTTTGCTGTGTGGTATAGTGTTAAGTCAATACCCTGGGATCCTCACTGAGAAGGACACAGTCTGCAAGAGAGAAAGCCCTCTGGCCTTTCACTACAAACTGTTCCTAAGTCATCATGCAGCAGATGTTGAAGCACCCTCTGGGACATCTGCAGGTCCTTCAACTGCCAAGACTCCAATCTCCAAGGCTGCATTGATTGCTGAACTAAAGAGCACTTGCAAAGAACTTGAAGCAAGGAAGCTGAAACTTGAAGAAATCATCCAAAGGCTGGAAAGTGAAGGTGATCAGAAAGCTGCTTCTGATGAAGAAACTGAGGATGATGAAGAAACTGAGGATGATGAAGCAACTGAATGTGATAAGTCTGAGTGATTATCTGTATGTGAGGACAAATGTAATGACAGTTGCATTGTAATTTAGATTTAGTCTCTTTGGCCCCAAAATTTGTGTCTAACAAGGGGGAGAACAACACCAACAACAACGTGTAAACAACAATGTGTAATGTTGTTTGATTATGAATGAAAAATCTGTTTGCTTCTGAACTGAATAAGTGTTTTTTTTCTGTTGCAACAAGACTGGATACATATATGTTTGAGGGGGAGTAATCTCAAATATGATTCAACAGAAAAGTAATGTTATACTCTGATAAAAGAACTTCTGCTGCACTCTGAAAACCAGAAAAGATGTTAGCCAAAAATTAGCCAAAGGGGGAGTTTGTAGATGTCTAGAATTGGCAGAATTTTTGACCAACAAGAAATATTGAATTCAGTTCAGAATGTCCTATCAAATGTTGGGACATTATCAAACAGAGTATAAGAACTTATTTCAGGATGTCTCACCAGATGTTGGGACATTGTGTAAATGACTTAAGTTCAGTTTTTCAGGATGTCCCAACAGATGTTGAGACATCTCAAACCTGCTACCAGAATTAATTAATGACTAACTGATCTGAGATATTTAAGGAGAGTTATCTGGAATTAATTATGGTTGGATAAAAACAGAACAAGGCGCATCTGTAGGAAGGTTTATTATGAGGATTCAGATTAATCAGAAGAACTAAATCACCTAGAATATAGGAAGTAACAAACCCTAAATTCAAGGTGGAAGCTGTATGCTTTTAGGACTGGATTAACCTACAGAAAGCCCAAATTACAAACACCTATTTAATCAACAGAAACTCACAGAATTGAGTACGAATTCCAGAAGACCAAATAGGGGTGTTTATTGTTTTAATAGCAGGTTGTTTTTATTGTACCACTTTATGAGTTTTTAAGCAAAAGTGCATTTGTGACTTGATTGAAACTGTGAAGTAAGATCAAGCTGTATTGTTTGAAGAATGTCTTCAATTTTATTAAACTTGTAAACTTGATCACTGTGTGATTGAGGGGGAGTGAGTAGGGTACTCTTATCTAAGTTGTGTCTTAGGTAGAAATTGCATTGGGTAGTTATTAAGTGATAGATTAAACAGGGTGGTTTAAGTCTAGAATTAATATTACTTATAGTGGATTTCCTCCTGGCTTGGTAGCCTCCAGATGTAAGTGTGGTTATACACTGAACTGGGTTAACAAACTTCTGTGTTGTTTATTTTTTCTTGCTATTTAAGTTTTGGTTAAATCTGTCAATTGGGACATCTCTTAGGACATCTCATACCTGATCACAGAATTTCAATTGAAATTCTGGTATGACAGACTCAGATGTCGAATATGATGTTGAGACATCTTATCTGTTACTTATAAACATGGTAAGGCATACATATCAGTACTTAAATAATTCTGATATATCAGAGTCAAACATGCTTCAGGATGTTGGGACATCTGATAGGACATTCAGTTCAGGTACTGCATAAAACATAAAAGATATAAAGAACACAGCAGAATTGTTAACCCAGTTCAGTGTATCTCCACACTTACATCTGGGGGCTACCAATCCAGGAGGAAATCCACTATAAGTAATATTAATTCTAGACTTAAACTACCCAGTTTAATCTTTCACTTAATATCTACCCAATGCAATTTCTACCTAAGACACAACTTAGATATGAGTACCAACTCACTCCCCCTCAATCACACAGTGATCTTTTACAATGATTAATAAAATTGAAGTCACACTTCAAACACAACAGTTTGATCTTACTTAAAAGTTTCAATCAAGACACAATACTTCTCTTGCTTACAAGCTTCGAGAATCACAAGTGAAACAGCCACAATAGAGTTCATTGTTACGCACGGCTGCCACAAGAACACAACCCTAATAATGTTTACATTTTCGGTTGATTGGGTTCCTCTAAACTAGGTTACAAGGTTTCTTTTATAACCTATTCCCAACTGGATTTGGGCCTAAACAATCACAACAATAGTTGCTACAAATATGCAGAAAAATCTTCAAATCTAAAAACTCCTAAAATATCTCTAAATATAGAAACCTATATTTTTCAATATTTGTCTTCAATTTAAATTGAGTCTTTAAGATCTTCTAAATCAGCACCCTTTAAATCAGCGCCACATATGATTGCATAATATCTCTAGAATATTCTGCATAATTCAGATCTGATAAATCCCACTGTCATCACCTTGAATTAGGGTTAGTTAGTTTGCTACCTCCTTAATTCAAGGTGAATTAGTTATTCTGTTTTACTGAAATCAGATAACTAATCTCCCTAAAGATGCGCCTTGTATTGCTTATCTCTTTCCAATTAATTCCAGATAGATTCCCCTGAATTTACTCAGTTCTGTTAGTCATTAATTAAATCTGGTACCAGGTCTGAGATGTCACAACATCTGTTGGGACATCCTGAAAAACTGAACTTACTTCATTTACTGATACAATGTCACAACATCTGATGTGACATCCTGTAACCTGAACTTATTCCATTAATTGATACAATGTCCTAACATCTGGTGTGACATCCTGATATCTTGACTTAAGTTCATTAACTGTTACTCTGTTTGACAGTGTCACAACATCTGGTGTGACATCCTGAACTAAGTTCAACACTTCTTGTTTGATATCTATATGTAACATATAACAGTAATGTTGTCATGACAGTTGCAGATGTTTCAACATTTTCTTTGACATCTGTCATGACATTTGCAGATATTTCAACATCTTCTTTGACATCTGTCTGTAACATATAACAGTAATTCTGTCATGACATTTGCAGATGTTTCAACATCTTCTTTGACATCTGTCTGTAACATATGACAGTAATTCTGTCATGACATTTGCAGATGTTTCAACATCTTCTTTGACATCTGACTGTAACATATGACAACATGACTGTAACATATGACAACATCTGTTGGGACATCCTGAATTAAGTTCTCATACTCTGTTTGATAATGTCCCAACATCTGATAGGACATTCTGAACTGAATTCAACATCTTCTTTGACAACTTCCACATTTATCTGTGCCACCATGTCAGGACATCATGTCTTGACTTGTTCTTCCAGAATCTATACCATGTTAATTTAACATATGGAACTTCTTATTCAACATTTTCCAGCCATATTAGTTTTACCAAACATAATGCCAATCATAAAATAATAGCATTAACAATCTCCCCCTTTGGATTATTTTGGCTAAAACTAATTTACATACAGGTGTAGTAGTACCTTATGTAGAAGTTCCTTAACATCACATCTTCATATCAGACCTCACACTATTACTTAGACCTCACACTATTACTTCTCCCCCTTTTTAGCCATAAAAAGACAAAGGTACCATAATAAACATGGAGGTATATAATCTCCAGAAGCTTGAAACACACACAAGCTTCACAATTCCTCAAGAATCAAACATAAGCTGCAGAGAGCAGCTTTATATAATATAGCCTTCTAGACTCTTAGGATACTCCTTATCTGGTTAAGGTATTACTCCCCCTTAACACCACAAAATCAGGTGCACATACTTGTAACACACTCCCCCTATCTAGGATACTCCATGCTTCTCTGTACATTGATGAAAGGAAAACATAAGACGCATCTTCATGTCTTCAAGAGCTCCCCCTCTGTTCAATTCCCAATTGAACACATTCACTTCTTGTACCAAAGCATACCTGATTCCTTTCTGGGTTTGTAGTTGCCACAGACTACACAAGATGAACATCTTCTAGCACACAGGTTCTTGACATTAAGCCTTTACACACCAAAGGCCATACAATCCAGATAAAACACATCCAAACTAATTATGACATTAGAATGAATGTCCACAAACAAACTTCCAAGCAATCAATACCTGATATACTTCAGTCTCTTCTACATGTTTCTTCCAATATAGATCATCTACTTCATCATTCTCCCATATGATTAGGTAGTCTAATAATAGAAACCATTTAGATAAACACCCCAGATAATGTATTAACACTTAGTTAGAACATTTTTCATACACCAAGACCTTATCACCATGATCCTAGATGTGCTCCACCAACTGGACTTACTATAGCATAGTAATCCAAGAACTGAAAATCTTCAACTACACTGTGCCACCAGTTAGAATCAGAATTCCAGAAAGAATGATAAACTCTCATTCACCTTCAAGAAGAATAAATCCTCTTGAGTCTTCAACTCATCACTCCTCTGCCCAAGAGCAATTTGTTCCAAGACAATCCTCAAGAACAACCAGCTGCCACACTCTGATTATCTTGATTCTTCGAATCCACTTTAAAGATCAACCAATTACCACATTTTAATAACCTCCTTTATGAATCCTCATATGAAAAAGCCAATTGCCACTTTTGTCTTCTTCACGTTTATAATAAATCTTCCAAAGATATCCTGATCAATAAAGTTGATCTTCACCAAGCTGTCAAGATAAAAGGCCTTATGAAGCATTCAATCCCTATAGATCATTTTATCTTGATTTATGTGTCACTTCACCAATTAGACTCTGATGTTGAACTAGATGTTTAAACATTATTAGCCCACATCCATCTGTTAAATTCAGGTCCTTCTTCTGCCACTTGAAAGAACCTCCTTCCTTTATAGAACAAGAGTTCCATGCTCTCATAGACTTGATTTATCCATCAAGTTTGAGTAAACAACCTCCATTCTATTGATTTTGCAGAAGTTCCTACCAATAACACATATTGATGAGAAACATCCAATGTTTCTCCAAAGTCTTCAAACCTGCCACTGTCTGATTATTCAGAAGGAATAGTTAAGAACTACACCTCATAACTATACCAAGGATGCCACCTTTCCTTGAGTAAGGCAGTCTAAACAAATTTATGATATCGCCACCTATCTTAACTCCATGATGAGCATTCTGGATTACACCTAGATCAGAAATAAACCAATCCAAGTAGTCATCAAGATTATGATATGTTCATGGTCTTTCATCTCCATCTTCATAATCAACAATATCCAGACCAGTTCTTGCCAAGAAACTTTCCAGAAATACATAAATCTTGTCACACAAGACTGAAGCCAATGCTACAGCTTATGCAATACCTCTCCCATGATTCTGCACAAACTCTGATGATAAGATGTTCCAACATCTTTTTGAACATCACCAATCTTGAATCACAAGGATAATCAATCAAATATTTGTGAACTCCACAAACAACAATTGATCTTAAATCCTTGTATAATACCTTATCAGATAGTTCTACACAATCTGATCTTTTAATTTTGAAGGATTTTAAGGTTAGCTCCAGATAAGATTAGCAAGATCTCCTCATGTCATGGATAAACAATACTCCAGCTGAGCATAAACTCCACTAATTCTCAATTTCACACCCCTGATGAACATACAAAGAGCACAACTGATAAATATCCACACTTGATTTTATATTCCAAAACAGATGCTCTTAGTTTGCTTGCTACAAAGGGTTCATACTGCCACTATCCATGACTAGTAGTGGAAGAGACTACCAGTTCAACAACCATTCTGATCAGACTTCCCAATCTGACATTCTTCCCTTGCTTCTAGCAATTGTTGGTCACATTGCTAGCTTTAATCATGACCAAAGTCATGCATTTATCACCCACATTTGTAGATACATTTAGAAGCTTTTTCATCTTCAGATTCATCAGTATTCTGAGCAACCTCTTCCAGCTCCAGCCTTTGAATTACTTCCTCAAGCTTTTTCTTCCTGGCATCCAGCTTTTTGCAAGTGTTATTCAGATCTGCAATCAAGGCAGCTTTGGATATGGGAGTCTTTGCTTTTGAAGGTCCAGTAGATGTCCTAGTGGAAGCTTCAACATCAGCAGCATGATGGCTCAAGAAAAGTTTGTAATGGAAGGCCAGAGGACTTTTTCTTTTGTAGACTGAATCCTTCTCAGTGAGGATACCTGGATACTGGCTTAGTATGATTCCACATAGCAGAGAGGGAAAAGCAATGGGAAGATTTGTTGTTGATGTTCCTGCATGCTTTAGGGTTTGAACAAAGATGTAAGCCCCAAAGTCCAGCTTTGTTTGGGTGCCCACAACATATATGAATTTGCCCAATCCAATTGCTATTGAAGAAGTATGGTTGGTAGGGACCCTGTTTAAAGTGCCAATCCTATGCAGCATTGCATACTTCCTTGTTAGCAAGCTAACAAAAAGTTTGCCCTTGACTGGCCAAGCTTTGACTTGATTGGCAGTAATGACCTTGCACACCTGGTTATCTGTCTTGCCCAGCTCATTAGATCCATCAGATTCTTTCCCTAGATAATGGTTGATAACCCTAGGAGAGAATTCCACACATCTCCCTCTTACATAGACTTTTCTGAATTCATTTGATTTACCTTCAGCACAGTCCTCTTGAAGGTTGACACTGAATTCCTTGACTAGCAGCTCATAGCAAGGTGAAAAGTTTGATACTGTTTTGAATAAACCAGCAGAAGAAATTAGGTCAATTACCTCAGTGCACTCAAGTGCATTGCTGCCCAGCTCTCTTTCAAGTGCTACCCTTCTTTGGTATACAAATTTCCATCTGCTCACACTTGACACATGATGGAATGAAACATTGTCCAGAGGAGCTTCTGGAACAGTATAGGTGGACCTTGAGGGTGCTGGTTTCTTCTTTGGTTGGGATGTTGGAACATCCTCTTCAACATCTGAATCTGGTGGAGTTACAGCTTTCCTCTTTTGGGTATTCACCTTGCTCCATTGTTTAGTAGGACCAAATACCACTTTGGCATTGTCTTTCTTTGGAGTAGGCTGCTTCTTTTCAGGAGTTGAATGTCCTGCAGTCTTCTTTTCCTTTCTAGCCCTAAGCCTTTTGGCTATGCTAGGGTCCACAGAAGAAATTATCTCTGTGTCAGAGTCATTATCTAAGTCTTCAACATGTAGCATAGATGCCTCCTCTTCCAGGTTAGGAGTAGGTTCCAAACATATGTGATCATCACACATTTGTCTAGCACCCAAAGCATCCATCATGTTAGCAGGATATCACACCAGTTTCCTTCTTCTGGGTCACAAAACTAAGCTTGGTTCTGAAACATTATTGCTTTCAAGATTACTATCTTTTCTTCAATCAGCTCCAACTGAAGTGCTATAACATTATGAAAGATACTTTGCACACATACAATAGACAGTAGCATCTCAAGGAGTATTCAGCTTCATAGCTTCAGAAATCCAAAAAAAAACAATCTTTTAGGTCTTTGATTCAACATTTACCATAAACTGTTGATGTGTAGTGTGGTGTCAAGCCATTAGGATTGACATATCAATTCAGCTTCTTTCTTGATGAAACTTCCTTCAGTTCATGATTTAGACAATCATAAACATCTATCTTCACAAGAGAGATTTTCTCCAGCTATACCTAAACAACATAGGACACCATAACCAGGAAGAATATCCTCATTAGGTCACCATAAATAAGCTTAAGAGATAACTTATCAAGATTTTCACTCCCGCATGAAAGATTTGATAATTATACTCTTTTGTTTTGGCTCCAACCTCTTCTTTCATCAAGAACCACAACATTCTGAACTAATTGTTCTCCAGTTCTCACAGAAAACAAAATACAAGCCTCCTTCAAATATAGAATTCTCTGAACCAAGATGTCAGGACATTCTGTTTGACATCATAGCTACACAGCAATTCACCAGCAAATTTCCAGCCCTGATAACACCAGACTGGTCCAATATACACCATATGATGAATAGTCCATCCTCCACTTCTAGGGACCATTCAAACGCCAATATGAACCTCTCAAGTTCCAACAGTTTTTCATTATATCATCATTCTTCCTTTACCATGAACCAGAAAGTATCCCCCTTAGATCTCATCCAGAAACAGACCAGGATGTCTGCTCTGATACCAATTGAAATTCTGGTATGACAGACTCAGATGTCGAATATGATGTTGAGACATCTTATCTGTTACTTATAAACATGGTAAGGCATACATATCAGTACTTAAATAATTCTGATATATCAGAGTCAAACATGCTTCAGGATGTTGGGACATCTGATAGGACATTCAATTCAGGTACTGCATAAAACATAAAAGATATAAAGAACACAGCAGAATTGTTAACCCAGTTCAGTGTATCTCCACACTTACATCTGGGGGCTACCAAGCCAGGAGGAAATCCACTATAAGTAATATTAATTCTAGACTTAAACTACCCAGTTTAATCTTTCACTTAATATCTACCCAATGCAATTTCTACCTAAGACACAACTTAGATATGAGTACCAACTCACTCCCCCTCAATCACACAGTGATCTTTTACAATGATTAATAAAATTGAAGTCACACTTCAAACACAACAGTTTGATCTTACTTAAAAGTTTCAATCAAGACACAATACTTCTCTTGCTTACAAGCTTCGAGAATCACAAGTGAAACAGCCACAATAGAGTTCCTTGTTACGCACGGCTGCCACAAGAACACAACCCTAATAATGTTTACATTTTCGGTTGATTGGGTTCCTCTAAACTAGGTTACAAGGTTTCTTTTATAACCTATTCCCAACTGGATTGGGCCTAAACAATCACAACAATAGTTGCTACAAATATGCAGAAAAATCTTCAAATCTAAAAACTCCTAAAATATCTCTAAATATAGAAACCTATATTTTTCAATATTTGTCTTCAATTTAAATTGAGTCTTTAAGATCTTCTAAATCAGCACCCTTTAAATCTGCGCCACATATGATTGCATAATATCTCCAGAATATTCTGCATAATTCAGATCTGATAAATCCCACTGTCATCACCTTGAATTAGGGTTAGTTAGTTTGCTACCTCCTTAATTCAAGGTGAATTAGTTATTCTGTTTTACTGAAATCAGATAACTAATCTCCCTAAAGATGCGCCTTGTATTGCTTATCTCTTTCCAATTAATTCCAGATAGATTCCCCTGAATTTACTCAGTTCTGTTAGTCATTAATTAAATCTGGTAGCAGGTCTGAGATGTCACAACATCTGTTGGGACATCCTGAAAAACTGAACTTACTTCATTTACTGATACAATGTCACAACATCTGATGTGACATCCTGTAACCTGAACTTATTCCATTAACTGATACAATGTCCTAACATCTGGTGTGACATCCTGATATCTTGACTTAAGTTCATTAACTGTTACTCTGTTTGACAGTGTCACAACATCTGGTGTGACATCCTGAACTAAGTTCAACACTTCTTGTTTGATATCTATATGTAACATATAACAGTAATGTTGTCATGACAGTTGCAGATGTTTCAACATTTTCTTTGACATCTGTCATGACATTTGCAGATGTTTCAACATCTTCTTTGACATCTGTCTGTAACATATAACAGTAATTCTGTCATGACATTTGCAGATGTTTCAACATCTTCTTTGACATCTGTCTGTAACATATGACAGTAATTATGTCATGACATTTGCAGATGTTTCAACATCTTCTTTGACATCTGACTGTAACATATGACAACATGACTGTAACATATGACAACATCTGTTGGGACATCCTGAATTAAGTTCTCATACTCTGTTTGATAATGTCCCAACATCTGATAGGACATTCTGAACTGAATTCAACATCTTCTTTGACAACTTCCACATTTATCTGTGCCACCATGTCAGGACATCATGTCTTGACTTGTTCTTCCAGAATCTATACCATGTTAATTTAACATATGAAACTTCTTATTCAACATTTTCCAGCCATATTAGTTTTACCAAACATAATGCCAATCATAAAATAATAGCATTAACAGGGAGGTTGTGAAGTGCCTCGTGAATGCCGATCTCATGCTTCTCCAGGATGTGATGGATTCGAGGGCCAGACTTTTGTATCCTGCAATGACTCCCTTCTTGAGATTTGTTGAGGATAATCTGCATTTGACGTTCCCGCCAATGTCGTTGCGGTAGTTGAGCATAACGTTGATGTTGTCGAGGTGGTCGTCGGGGTCAGTTGTCCCATCGTACGCCGCGAGGGTCAATGGCTTCTCCATGCCCGCTGGGAGTGGGGTTTCCATGATGGGCCGAGAAAGTGGGCAGCGAGGGTCATCCTCATCGCTTCTCAGGGGTGAGTAATCCTCATTCCTGGGGCTCTGGTCACGTCGAGGATATGTCCTGGGTTCATCGTTCGACCGTTCAGGGCCTCCCCTGGATTTGATTTTCTTCGGTTCGGGGGAGCGTTGTCCCCGTCGAGGAGGTGAGCATCCTCGCTTCTTGGTTACCTCTAGTTGGCGTCTCACAGGCTGAGATCCGCGACCATGTCGTGAAGGATCGGTTTGACACTCTGTCTCTAGTGCCATGATCATCTCCTGCTGTTGAAAGAGCACGAGGTTGGTCTCGTTGAGAGTGTGTTCACCATAACTCTCATTGTGGGATCCCTTTCGACTAGTATCGAGATGGACTGAAAGGGAGCCGCGGGATGATGTTGGGGAATGTCGTTGTCCTCGGGCTCAGGTGACGGGGGTGGCAGGATGCCCGTCTCTTGCGTCGGATTCATGGAAGACATGCTGGCCATCCTCCATGTCGGTGGTGTAGTCGACGAGGCCGAGGGCACAGTTATCGTCGTGTTCGCTGGTCATGCTGGATGGTTGAAGGAGATGTATTGAAGTTTTGGTCTTCTATTATGGAATTCGGGGGAAACTTTTAGTTTCCCACAGACGGCGCCACTGATCTAACCTGATCGGAAGGAATCTTCCAAGTGTTTAGCAACAACCACGACGATGGACTGAGAGAGGGGTGTATTTGTAAGACACTCTGATGCCAAAGTGAGAACGCAAGTACAAAAAAGGTAGAAGAGATTAAGATTCAGAATACCCGACCCTCTAATGGAAGATAATATTTATAGTGTGCCCTCACGTTGGGTCAATGTTCTTCCTTGTGCTGGATTAGCTAGACCCAATGAAGAACTGCCAAGGAATGCGTAGGAGCAAGTAAGATCTAGCACGTGGTCATGCCCTTGGTCCAATTGCCCCTACATATCAGGAGATAAGTGGGTAGTTGGGTGACGTGAATCACGTTGGGGAGACGTTCTCCCTACATCTCTGTATTAGGCCATGGGTCGTGCCCGACGGACTGGACCTTTGTCCGACGCAGACTTGCAGGCCAAGTCTAGAACAATAAATATTAAAATTAAAAACAATAAAGGATAATATTTTGTCGAATCTTTAAATAAAAATATTGATTTGTAAAGATAACTTTTGATAAGCACAGATTTCAGGTTTGGTGCATTAAAAAAAGAAGCAAACGATGGAAAAAAAGTACGATTCCTTCTGGTTTCCCTCGAACCAAACACTACGTTAAGGAAAATGAAAACGTGAGGCCCAAGTTGATGACACGCATCCTGTAATAAAAACATACAAAAAAATAATAATACCTGTAATAATAAAACAGAGAAAAGTGAGTGAGGGTTAGCAGCTGCTATTGCAAACCCCAAATTATTTGGAAAAAGTCTGGCAACTCAAACCAGCCGCCACTTACCGATCATTCCATGCCTCCACAAACCTACTGAAAGATGCAGGTACATCCCTTCATTCCTTCTTATTCATCTCGATTTCACAATCTACATCGACAATTTCATGTTTTGCTCTGTTTTAGTATTATACTTGGTCCTTGTAGCTTTCCTGATGAGATGCGATTGTACCTAAATTTTCTTATTTATTTTCAACTTATTACCTTCCTTATGATCTACAGTACCAATGTCTAGAATTTGTTTTAGGTCTTTACTGTTCAACATGTTTCAGACAACTCTATATTGTTGCTGTAATGCTTGTATCTTTCAGTTAATGTCACGTCACCTATTTCAGTTCATTTTTCTGATTTTCTAAGCAGAATATGTTGCGATCAAAGCCGATCAATACACTTTCTAGCACCGCTAGGAGCTTCTTCCTTGGTGGTACAAGATGTAATGCACCAGATGCCAATTCATGCACGTGCCACGAGGACGAAACATGTGTGTCAATAAGACAACAGAGGAAGAACGAAGGCTTACTTGCGCTGAACCCAGCGTACGTAGTAGCCAACACTCCATCTCAAGTAGAAGGAACCCCAGCAAATGGAACAGGTTTTCACAAGGTTCAGGGTGCGGTCAGAGTACAACAAGTTAGCTCTACTTCTTGCCGATCAAGTAAATCAGACTCTGTAAAATATGCTTGTGTGGCTGATGATTTTCAAAATCATGTTACACACTCACCGCCTCTTGATAGTGATCAGTTTTATCGGGCTGGTATTGCAGCGGTTAATTTCATTTCTGATTTAGTTCATAGTAAGCTTCCTTTATCAGACGGGATGGGGATACTAAGTTACTCTAAAAATTGTATGGTTGAACCCGTCTCTGCCATTCGCAACATCAAATCCTCCAATGTGAAACAAATTAGAAAGGAGGACTTTACCAGTGTTCATCCCAAACCACCTGTTTCTACTCAACCGGGGCCATCAAATAATACAAGTAGTTATCATGGTTCAAAGGGGAAAGGTGATAAGTCAAAGGTAAGTAAAGACTTTAAGCATGTTGCTACTTCAATAACTGAGAAGTCCGAAGTAGCTCTCAATGTTCCTTTCAATAATCATGACAGCAGATCCTTACCACCACAGAGGACGAGAACATATTCAAATCGATTTGTCACAAAATTTGGTTCCAACAGGCCAACTTCAAACTCACATATGTTGGGTTCTTTCAACGAAAGCTTCAATAAACACCACAGGGATCTGAAGACATCAGCAGGAATTGCTTCAACAAAAACCCATTATACAAAGACAGGCCGACGCGGTGTGGAAGTCGTTAAAGATATACTGCAACAGTTAAAGTGGGGTCCTGCTACAGAGGAAGCTCTTTATGACCTGAATTTTTCAATAGATGCATATCAAGGTAACCAAGTCCTAAAGCAACTTGAAGACCATTCAGTTGCTCTAAATTTCTTTTACTGGTTAAAGCGTCAACCGAACTTCCGGCATGATGGGCATACTTACACCACCATGGTTGGTATTCTGGGACGTGCAAGAGAGTTTGGTGCAATAAACAAATTGCTGGAACAGATGGTCATGGAGGGATGTCAGCCTAATGTAGTAACATATAATCGTTTAATTCACAGCTATGGCCGTGCAAACTACCTAAAGGAAGCACTGAATGTCTTCAAACAAATGCAGGAGAAACGGTGTGAGCCTGATCGTGTCACTTACTGCACGCTTATTGATATCCATGCAAAAGCTGGATTTCTTGATGTGGCCATGTCCATGTATGAAAGAATGCAACAAGTTGGCCTTTCTCCTGACACATTTACTTACAGTGTAATGATTAACTGTTTGGGAAAATCTGGTAATTTAGCTGCTGCTGACAGACTTTTTTGTGAAATGGTTGATCAGGGTTGTGTTCCTAATATTGTCACCTACAATATCATGATTGCTTTGCAAGCAAAGGCAAGGAATTATGAGACAGCATTGAAACTATATCGTGACATGCAGAACGCAGGATTTAAACCTGACAAAGTTACATATAGCATTGTAATGGAGGTGCTTGGTCACTGTGGGTATCTTGAGGAAGCAGAAGCTGTCTTTGTTAAGATGAAGCAGAGGAATTGGGTTCCAGATGAACCTGTTTATGGTCTTCTGGTAGACCTATGGGGAAAGGCTGGTAATGTTGAGAAGGCTTGGGAATGGTATGGAGCAATGCTCAGAGCTGGTCTGCTTCCGAACGTACCAACTTGCAATTCACTTCTCAGTGCATTTCTTAGGGTGCATCGATTGGCAGATGCGTATAATCTTCTCCAAAGCATGGTAGCTCTTGGCCTAAGCCCTTCTTTGCAGACATATACTTTGCTTCTCAGCTGTTGTACAGACGCACAATCACATTATGATATGGGATTTTGTTGTGAGCTGATGAAAGTCAGTGGCCATCCTGCTCATGCATTTTTACAGTCAATGCCGGCAGCAGGTCCCGATGGTCAAAATGTGAGGGATCATGTGAGCAAATTCTTGGACCTGATGCATTCAGAGGATAGAGAGGGAAAACGAGGGCTTGTAGATGCGGTGGTGGATTTTCTTCACAAATCTGGGCTCAAAGAGGAGGCTGGCTCGGTTTGGGAGGTAGCTGCACAAAGAAATGTATATCCAGATGCTGTGAAGGAGAAAAGCTGTTGTTACTGGCTCATTAATCTTCATGTCATGTCAGATGGAACAGCTGTAACAGCATTGTCTAGGACACTAGCTTGGTTTCGCAAACAGATGCTGATATCTGGGGTTAGCCCTAGCCGGATAGATATCGTGACTGGATGGGGCCGAAGAAGCAGGGTCACAGGTTCTTCTCTTGTTAGACAGTCGGTGCATGAGCTGTTGCATGTATTCAGCTTCCCTTTTTTCATTGAAAATGGAAATTCAGGTTGTTTTGTAGGTTGTGGGGAGCCACTTAGTCAATGGTTGCTCCACCCTTACGTGGAACGAATGCATTTACTCTAGTTTCTTGTTCTAGAATCGTTTACATTTACACCCCAATTTTGCTGTGTTGGTTTAAAATTCTCGCCTTTTACTCTTTGTAATATGTCAAGGTGCGCAGTTATTTTTAGCTATTGTACTGCTAAGTTTATGTATTTTTAGAATGGTAATATATACTATTATTCATGTTCATGTTTTTTAACGCACTTTTCATGTGTCTAAATAAAATGTATGGAACAAAATATAAGTGAAAATCGTTGTATTAAGGTTTAAACTATCACTTATTCTGTGTTTTATATGGAGTTGTTGGTGGTCCGTGTTTGTGCTTGTTGATGTGGCTGTGGTTGGGGAGATAATTTTTTATCTAAATACCCTACTTTTTCAAAATAATCCACTTTTCAATTTTTTTTCAAAGTATCCCAATTTTAAAAAAAATTCAGTTCAATCTCCAGATGAACATAAATTCATGGGTGGACTTTGTGGAGGAGTCACAATGCAGCGACTCTATCCACCAAGTATGGTGCAGGGCATACATAGCGGCGAAGTTTGGTGCAGGGCATAAATTACGGAGTATGTTGTATGTTATTTGTACGGAAGAACAAACAAAATTCATATCAAAGTTCATTGCGTAGGCCATGGTTCAGTTGTTTCCGCCCCTTAAATGGACGACACGGACCCGATCACGGGGAGGTCCGGACCTGGTCACCAGAGGTCCGGACCGAGAAACCATAGGTGAAATGTAACACCCCAAATTTGATTATGAGTATTTATTGCTTATTTGAGGATATATGAATGAATTGACAATTGGTGGTTATGTGACCCGATGTATGGTGGTGAAATTATTTTAATAATATTGATAATAAGAATAATCATGTAGTATTATTCGGATTATTGGTTATTATTTAAAATAATAGAAGTGGAAGTATGAATGTTATGTTGGTTATTTTGGAGTATAAGAGTAATTTATATAATAAGGATAAATAGTGTTTTATTATACTATTTTATTATTATTATTGAAATTATATTAAAGAAAAGGGTAAGGTGGCCTTTTTGTAAAAATTATGAGGGTAAAGTGGGAAAAGACATAACTGAGATAGTTTTGATCAAAAGGGATTATACGATCAAAATGCTCATTTTATCGTGTTTCGTGAAGTACTCTGAAGAAGAGGGAGAAAGAGGAAGCTCCGAGTCAGGAGGCTGTGGAGAACCCCAGAGAAGAGAGTCAATCGGAGAAATTCTCTAAGGTATGGGGAGTTTTCATAATCTATTATAATTTTATAGGAATTGGTTTATGAATAGATTAGGTTTGATATGATTTTGGTTTTTGTTAGGTTTGATGACATAGATTGAGTTATAAGAGTATGAATTGGTGAATTATGATTAATAAGATGATTTATAATGGTGTGTTTGATGTATGAATTGATGCATTATTGTTGTATGTGATTAATTATTGATTGGTAAGAAGTTTTGAGTTGCATTGGGATGAATTCGTATGAAAAATTGGGGTATTTTGGTGTAGAATTCGTAAAAACAGCAGAAAACTGCTTATGTACAGGTGTTAACCGGTTAACCAGTGAAAAATATGCGTTTTGGGCGAAAAAATGAGGCGTTAACCGGTTAACGCTATGGGTTAACCGGTTAACACTGTAACAGTGACACTTTTAGTTTTGAAAAATTCATAACTTTTGATCCGTAACTCCGATTTAGGTCCCGTTTGAAGCGTCGGAAAGCTAACGAGATGAACTTTAATTTAATGAAATAAAATGAGTGAAATGATACATTTTTAAATGATGAATATTTAGAAAAAGTTGAGTTGGTTTTATGATTATAAATAGGATTCTATTGTAAGTTGACGATTTGTTGTTGTTGATGAAGGAAGTCGTTTGCTTTGTTGTTAAAAATTGGTTTTATGATTATAAACATGATGTTATTGTGAATTATCATCTTGGTGTTGTTGATGAGAGAAGTTGTTTGGTTGTCTCGTTGAATCGAATAAGTTGTTTTGTTGTATGATTGATAAAGAAGTATGGTTGATGTGTTGTCGTGATGAAAGACATGATTTTATGATGATTATCTGTTGAACATGAAATGATTGGTTATGTCCTGATAAGTGGAGATAATTAATGAAATGAGGTTTTGGTGTGTTTTTACGATAAAATTATATGATTATTTGATGTTTGAACTGTTAGATATGAAATGGATGATGCGCATTTGATTTCTCGATGAATTTTTACGATGTAACGCATCATTGCATTTCATGACATTCACGATGGGGCTTCGGCCTATTTTGTAGCTTCAATCCCATTGTGTGGATTGAAATGTCTCAATGATTACGGTGTGCTCCTTTGTGGAGGGTTGATGGTCATGTATCCATCTCACGATGAAATTGGTACCACATGCATATTGCATATCAGGATGGTTAGAATCACATATTCTAGATGAATTCATGATTATGTTGTTGTTGCTGAATTTTATTATTGATGATGTGGAGATATGATGTTCTAATTTATTTATATTCCATATCCTTGCATTGTTATAATGAATTATGATTACTCACCCTGCCTACTTGGAATGTTTGCCTCTTTTGTGGGTAACTTGCAGATATCTAAGATGAGTTTGCGGTACGTGAAGTCTTAGTTGGAGGTTGTGTAGCTTAAGTCTAGAGTGTTTGGTGTCTTGCTCTGGTAGATGTAACATCGGGGGAAATAGAACGCTTATATGATTGGATTTTAGTTTTGTTATGATGGGTTTTATGAGTTGTTAAATGTTGAATTGAGAATGATGATAATTGTTGACTTTGACCAATAGGTCTTTATGTTTTAATGAGATAAGAGAAAAATATTTTTGAATATATAATTCCGCTGCCATAGTTTTGATTATTTGAGAAAAGAATATTATTAATATAATATTTTGGATCGATGTTTTATGAAGAAATGTGGACACCTTCTATGAATTACTCTGATAATATTTTACTTAAATTGTTTGTGGGGTAGAAGGGTGTTACATTAGTTGTATCAGAGCAGGTCGGTCCGTCCGGCCAATATCGTTTAATGTTGTTAATTTCTTAGTACGTGGCATGTGTGTGAAACACTGTCGGTACTTGTTGTTAGTTCTAGTCGTTGTCTGCAGGTGTTGGTTTAGAATTAAGTGGGGGAGAGACTTGCCCCAGAATGTTATTGGTATGAAGAAGTTGGTTCGAGTTGATGTTGGTTGTGGGAGTGCAAGTTTGTGAAGGTGATGTTGTTCTGGACCGGTGGGAGTTTGGACTTCTGAATTCATATTGGTCGGATTTGAGAAGTGCGCATATTTTAGATGAGAAATGTTTGAGAAGGAAGATTTATTTTGATGGGAATGATAAGTTGACGGAGCAAGTCGGTAGATTGGTCCGCTTTGAGTGTAGTTGGATTAAGTCGGGTAATTTCGAAGTTGGAGGTATAGTAAGATTCTTGGTAGAGCTTGGAAGTAAGAGTGAGAGAGATGGAACTTATATTCATCAATCCCAAAATTCTAGTTTTTGCGATCTTGGAGCAGCAGTCACGAGAAGAGGCATAAATATTTACTCGTGATTCTGATGGAGGCGATTCCAGACTTTTTAGAAAGCTTACGAAATTCCCTATAGTTTACATATAAGATTTGCATTCAGGAGGTTTACGATGAGGGAGATAAGTGCATTTTAATAATTGGGTCTGCTGCTGATTTTTTTTGAAATTCTGCCTACGGGAATTCTTGACTAGTTCCATTGTGAGGATGATAACTTTTTACTTGTAAATCGGAATTGAGTGATTTTTGAAGTTATGGAATCTACATGAAATTATATTTATTTTGGAATATGCTTTTGTGTTTGGGAGGCCTGTATTGGAAGAGGAATATGTGGTTGAAGATGAGCAACTATTGCAGAAAATTTGGAAAGATAAAGACAAGTGTGAAATACTATTAGGAATAAACCGTAGGTATTTTTAAGATTGTAACCGTGTTGGAGAATGCATTGAGAGGCAATTTACATTGAATAAGAATGAGTAAAGTAACGATGTATGTGATGGTGGAGTTGAGAGAAAGGACGAATGCCCGAGTAACGTTGTTAAAAAAAAAACTTAACTTGGATGAAAGTGGTAATTGGAACGAACCGAATTGGATAGTACTCGATGTTGTAGTGATTCATGTGTTGGAAAAATATTTAAGGTTGTGCTATGCTATGAGCATGTATAAGAGATTGTGGAATGAATTTTTGGACGTTTTGATATAATTGTCGAGGTTGGAGATAAGGAAACTAAGAAGGCGTTGGTAAGCCTTAGAGAGTTGGTGGAACATTATGCTTACGGACTCTGGGACACGAGTTGAAGTACACTATTGTGTTGGATAATGATGATTTATGCCACAATTATGGTTTCTGTATGTCTATCGACAAATTGAGGAACTGATCACCCTTAATCTATTGTTGATAGTAGATGGAATCATAATTGATGGATAAATATATCATGCGGGCTGGAATAGTATGCATGTTGGATTGGTTGAAGTTAAGTCGAGCGCTTGAGTATTGTTTGTTTTGTTGATGTGAATTCGTATATAATAATGTTAGTCGGATTTAAGGATGATAGTATGAAGTTGCGTTTGAATTGAATAGTAATATGGAAACTCATAGTTAAACTCTAGATAATTGGATTGTTGCTTTGGTGATGAATTAAGTGACGCGAGACTTGAAGTTTTTTTGAGATGATTATAGGGGAAAGTAGATGGAAATGTAAGACCGTGATTTGACAAGAATGTCAGATAAAGTTGAGTTGCAAGTATTAGAAGAGGGAATTGTAAGTTGGTTTATTAAAGTACGAGTTTTGGTTGGAACAAGAATAGTTGTTTAGTTGTGTTGTTTCAGATAAGAATTTATGAAGGGTTGTGTTGGTATGAGTAAGAATCGAGGATTCGATATGTTGAATTTGTTAGAAGCGAAGGATATGAGTTATCTTGTAGAAATTATTGGACCAGGTACCCTATGTTGTTACTGTGATGTTGCGCGATTAAGATGATTTTCGAAGGATGCGTTGTTAAAAGATGGTAAGGTTGTAGTTGTGTTGAGGATAATTGGAAATTCGTGAGAGTACATGTATATCTTACCCAAGATTTGGAAGTAGTCGTCGTTGTAATTATGTTGAATGTCAGAGGTGTTGTCCTACAGATCTAAGTTGAAGTGTCCAATAACTATGAGAGTGTAGAATATATGTGGGACGAAACTTCCAAAGAGTTAAGTCGAAGTCTTTTACTATATCTGTTTTGGTGATTTGGAGTTGGAAGTTGAACTTGGTGGAGTTACTACCTTACAGGCAATCAGAGTGCGCAACGAACGCATGACGTAATGTAGTTGCTCATATGTGAGTAACAATGATGTTTAGGTTGGTTGTATTAATATCGTGTTGGAGTTGTGTGTTCGTATGTTATGATGTTCTAATGCTTCAATTATTGAATTATTGAGTTGGGTACTATCTTGTGTACGATGCTAGTTGTCAAGTGTATCACTTGTGTAGAATTCACATTGTTGTTGTCGTTGATGTTATGAGTTATGGTTTGTATTATATGTGGAGTTGCCTTTCTGAGTCGAAAGTTGATTAGTTGGATGGATTATGTAGTTGAAATAGTTGAATCGGATAAATTTTCGAGGACGAAAATTCTTTAAGTGGGGGAGAGTTGTAACACCCCAAATTTGATTATGAGTATTTGTTGCTTATTTGAGGATATATGAATGAATTGACAATTGGTGGTTATGTGACCCGATGCATGGTGGTGAAATTATTTTAATTATATTAATAATAAGAATAATCATGTACTATTATTCGGATTATTGGTTATTATTTAAAATAATAGAAGTGGAAGTATGAATGTTATGTTGGTTATTTTGGAGTATAAGAGTAATTTATATAATAAGGATAAATAGTGTTTTATTATACTATTTTATTATTATTATTATTGAAATTATATTAAAGAAAAGGGTAAGGTGGTCTTTTTGTGAAAATTATGAGGGTAAAGTGGGAAAAGACATAACTGGGATAGTTTTGATCAAAAGGGATTATACGATCAAAATGCACATTTTATCGTGTTTGGTGAAGTACTCTGAAGAAGAGGGAGAAAGAGGAAGCTCCGAGTCAGGAGGCTGTGGAGAACCCCAGAGAAGAGAGTCAATCGGAGAAATTCTCTAAGGTATGGGGAGTTTTCATAATCAATTATAATTTTATAGGAATTGGTTTATGAATAGATTAGGTTTGATATGATTTTGGTTATTGTTAGGTTTGATGACATAGATTGAGTTATAAGGGTATGAATTGGTGAATTAGGATTGATAAGATGATTTAGAATGGTGTGTTTGATGTATGAATTGATGCATTGTTGTTGTATGTGATTAATTATTGATTGGTAAGAAGTTTTGGGTTGCATTGGGATGAATTCATATGAAAAATTGGGGTATTTTGGTGTAGAATTCGTAAAAACAGCAGAAAACCGCTTATGTACAGGTGTTAACCGGTTAACCATAGGTGTTAACCAGTTAACCAGTGAAAAATATGCGTTTTGAGCGAAAAAATGAGGCGTTAACCGGTTAACGCTATGGGTTAACCGGTTAACACTGTAACAGTGGCACTTTTAGTTTTGAAAAATTCATAACTTTTGATCCGTAACTCCGATTTAGGTCCCGTTTGAAGCGTCGGAAAGCTAACGAGATGAACTTTAATTTAATGAAATAAAATGAGTGAAATGATACATTTTTAAATGATGAATATTTAGAAAAAGTTGAGTTGGTTTTATGATTATAAATAGGATTCTATTGTAAGTTGCGATTTGTTGTTGTTGATGAAGGAAGTCGTTTGCTTTGTTGTTAAAAATTGGTTTTATGATTATAAACATGATGTTATTATGAATTATCATCTTGTTGTTGTTGATGAGGGAAGTTGTTTGGTTGTCTCGTTGAATCAAATAAGTTGTTTTGTTGTATGATTGATAAAGAAGTATGGTTGATGTGTTGTCGTGATGAAAGACATGATTTTATGATGATTATCTGTTGAACATGAAATGATTGGTTATGTTCTGATAAGTGGAGATAATTAATGAAATGAGGTTTTGGTGTGTTTTTACGATAAAATTATATGATTATTTGATGTTTGAACTGTTAGATATGAAATGGATGATGCACATTTTATTTCTCGATGAATTTTTACGATGTAACACATCATTGCATTTCATGACATTCACGATGGGGCTTCGGCCTATTTTGTAGCTTCAATCCCATTGTGTGGATTGAAGTGTCTCAATGATTACGGGGTTGCTCCTTTGTGGAGGGTTGATGGTCATGTATCCATCTCACGATGAAATTGGTACCACATGCATATTGCATATCAGGATGGTTAGAATCACATATTCTAGATGAATTCATGATTATGTTGTTGTTGCTGAATTTTATTATTGATGATGTGGAGATATGATGTTCTAATTTATTTATATTCCATATACTTGCATTGTTATAATGAATTATGATTACTCACCCTGTCTGCTTGAAAATGTTGCCTCTTTTGTGGGTAACTTGCAGATATCTAAGATGAGTTCGCGGTACGTGAAGTCTTAGCTGGAGGTTGTGTAGCTTAAGTCTAGAGTGTCTGGTGTCTTGCTCTGGTAGATGTAACATTGGGGGAAATAGAATGCTTATATGATTGGATTTTAGTTTTGTTATGATGGGTTTTATGAGTTGTTAAATGTTGAATTGAGAATGATGATAATTGTTGACTTTGACCAATAGGTCTTTATGTTTTAATGAGATAAGAGAAAAATATTTTTGAATATATAATTCCGCTGCCATAGTTTTGATTATTTAGAAAAGAATATTATTAATATAATATTTTGGATCGATATTTTATGAAGAAATGTGACACCTTCTATGAATTACTCTGATAATATTTTACTTAAATTGTTTGTGGGGTAGAAGGGTGTTACATGAAATGAGACCAAGTTTTTGGAATATTGTCGCTCCCCTGAAAAGACACTAGGTCCCAAGTGCAGACGCGAACGGTCGGCGAAAGAGAAATGAATGAGGTTGAAATAGAGTCGCCAGCTAGGCATTTTTATCCCGAAGGAAAGGTAATGCTGCATAAACCTGGGAAAAGATGGATAAGACGGTTGCGAACTAGAGAAACTGAGAAAGGGGGTTGGTTACAACCTGGGAAGGTATTAGCACCCAGATTGTCCGTCGTACTCGACGGGATCTACGCTTACAAGATTGTGTTTAAAGGGGTAAGTGTATGTGTTATCTGTGTGCAAAAGCTAGGGATGAATGTACATGTGTCAGTGCAAAAGGGTGAATTGCTCAGGAACTATGGCTTTAGGAAGAATGCTGAAAGAGGGGGATGACAAAGAGACTTTTGTTCGATAACTGTTAGGTTATGTCTACGTATCCTCTCGTGCAATGAGGAAGTCAGAACACCGTAGTTCGAGTCAAAGAGACTGAAAACAAATTGACTGTAAACTGCTTGCTTGTCTATGCTCAAGTGTATGACTCGTCTGGCTCGAGTGCTAACTGTCTTGCATTATACGGAAGAAGCAAGTTCTCGTTTGTGAATGAGTGTGATGAGAAAAGAATCCCGAAGGAGACAATTATTGTTTGTTTTTTGTGTTTTCAGTTTTTTTTATTGTTTTTGGTGTTTTGCATAGGATTATGAGCTTAAGCCTAAATCAAGGGCTTGTAAACTCATTATATCCTCCCTGATTAGGGATAATGAGCATACTTAAGTATGAGATAAGCATCTCAACTTAATTACCATGATGATGTAGGATTAAGATCATTAACCTACTTGTGATTAATTAGATGTTTTTTGGGTTTTTGTGTAGTGTTAAGTAATGAGTTTAATCTCTAATCACAGATTAGTGAACTCACTATACCATCCTAATAGAAGGATAATAGATGAGTACACTTAAGCTGAGGAAGATACCTCAACTTAATCCACGGTTAGGGACTAAATTCATTATATAACAATCCTTTATTAAATGGATTTTAATTAAAGGGATGAGATTAAGAAGTGGATTTTATGGTTTGTAAGACAATTTGAGGGGGACTTGTCTATTAAACACTAGGGTTAGTCCCTCTTAACCATAAGGAAGAGATAGAACCCTAATGTAAGGTCCAAGTTACAAGATAAAGTCTTGGTGATTATTAGTGTAATTTGATTAAGTGGTGTAAACAAATTAAAGGTTTAACACTTAGGATTAAAGTTATACACTCCATCCTAAGAGAAGGATACAAGCATAACCCTAATTCAAAGTCCTAAAGCTTTAAGAGTTTAGTCTCTGATTATTGAGATGAGAAGAGAGACTCAAGGAGACTCAAAGATAAAAGACTAAGGGAGACTATATACAACCGTAAAAGTTATCATGCTTGGGTATCCTATGGTTTGTTAGGCTTAAGAGAAAGGATCTTCAAGGCCACCAATGGAAGAAGCAGATGAAAATAGAAGGAAGAAGAAGAATAAGTTACTTACTTCCTGAAGAAGATAAGTAACTTAAAAGCAAGAAAGTAAGAAGAATGGAACACAAGTGAAACAAATGCACTTCAAAGACAAGTAAACATGCATATTGTAATACCTCAAAATTTGCCCTCTCATATCCTCAACATTTTGCATAGCATTTTGCATATATGGATTCATAAAAAATAACCAAAAACATTGCATCAAACATTGCAAAGCTGAGGCATAGGCATGTGGTCAAAGGATGGAGCAACTGAAGGCTATACAGGGGAAATCAAAGGGCTACAAAGCTTCTCAACCTTTTTCAAAGGGTTCACGATATCCCACAAGTCTTCACTTGAAGCCACGAGCCATGGACATATGAGGTTTAATCAAAGGAGGCAAGCAATGCTATATTTTCTGAGCAAATGGGCCGAATTAGGGTTTCATTTCTACTGGGCTTCTTCATGAAGTTCTGGTTCAAAGATAATTCTTTTGTCTCATATATGATGTCAAGGGCCTAAGGTTCAAATCTCGTCCACAAATTCATTTTGGAAGGGGTTCAACTGGTTGGACGTCGGAAAATCGAGGAATCGGAGAAAAGGCAACCGAGCTAGGTAAAAAGGGGTCGACTCTGGACTTTTAAGATCTAGATCATGAATTTAGGGTTACAATGATCCTATTATTCAAACTTGGTCAATAAATGATGGAGGAATCATAGAAAAATCAAAGAAAAATCGTTTGAAAGGTAGTTGGTTTTGCGTTTCCCTCCACTTTTCCTTCCACTTTCTTTCCACACTTCCTTTCATTCTTTCCATCTTGTTTTTCCATTTTAATTCCACTCCATTTCCCTTGGAAGCTTCCACCATCTTCTACTATCTTCTAGAGTATTCCAAGGAATATTCCAAGGAATATTCCAAGGAATATTACCTTTTCCAACCCTAACCCTAACTAACTACCAAACCTAATTTTGGATCCCAAACCTAATTTTTGGGCCCCAAACCCAAACTTATCTCCTAGCCTAACCTCTATTTAAGCCACTTTCATCCAAACCAAAGGGTTGAACACCATTTTCCAATTTTTTCACTCTTGCACAAGCACTTTTTCTCTCTCACTTTTCCTCCTTTTCTCTCCTTTCACCAAATCTTTTTCAAATAAGCTCTTCAAGTTTCACATTGAAACTTGAAGATCTTGAAGCTTAAGCCTCCAACCTTCATATTTTGTGGATTGAAGAAGGATAAGCTACTGATTTTGTTGAAGTTTTCGGCTTATCGGAAGTGCAAGAAGATCAAAACGTCAAGAACGCATTTATTTTGTGATTTCTCGGTTTTCGGTTTTCTCTTTGATTCAAGCTCCAATTCTTGCAACAGTCACCTAAGAATTCCTCCGCTTCGTAGGTTGGTGATCTTAATCATTTCTTCTTTTAGTTATTCTCTTCATCTCGCCACTTTTGGCATTCTTTAAGTGCTTTTCGCTTTGTTTAAAATCAATTCCGTTTCGATTATGTATGCTTGTGATTTGTGATTTTGGTTGAATTTGGATTTAAGGTGTTAATAGATATAGGTTCTATCGTCTGTAAATAAGCTCAAATTAAGTAGAAATTCGTGTTAGCATGTTCCTAGGAATGTTAGGGATCATTATAAGTGATTTTGTGGCCAAAAGCACTTATTTCTTAACTTTTTTCACATTCTGGATCAGTGTTAACCGGTTAACCATTTAGTTAACCGGTTAACGGGTGCGTATTGGCCACAAAACAGGGCCAATTTAGGTTCGTTAATCGGTTAACCAATTGGTTAACCGGTTAACGCTGTTAATTTTTTTGTTTTTTTTGCTTATTTGATTGCTCATTCCTAATTTCTAGTGCCTCTAATGTTCATACATGTTTAGGTAGTGATTTTAGGGAATTTTTGAGTCCATTTCCAGTAGCTCATTCCCCCATTTCGAGTCGTTTCGACACGATTCTGTTCATTTCGCATATTATGCATGTTTTGTGCTCTTTGTGCATAGCTTAAATTCTTGCATGTTGTTACCATGTTTGTGCATTATTTGACACATAATAATCGTGTAGCATTCTGTTTTTACATGTTTGCATTGCATTAATTCATTTTTTTGCATTCCATTATGTTGATGTATGTTGCATTTTGCATGTTGCATAATTGTGCATTCGGTTGCATTTCGTTGCATACTTGATCACATCATCCATATCAATTTAATTCTGAATTTTGTATTAAGTTTGACATTATTTTTGAGCTATCATGTAGTATGTTCATAATCAATAATCACCATGTTCATATGCCATGTTCATATGCATGTTCATATGCATGTTCATGTGTTACATTGTTGCATTATTTGTGGCATAATCCACCATGTGATGTATACTTGCATAATCATCAAAAAGGTTCATGTTCTTGCATTTATATGTTGATTTAGGTCCAAATACATGTTCATGATGAGATTAGTGATTTTTGCATTGGGTTTGTGTATTAAAAAATGAAAATAAGCAATTCTGGATTTTGCATTTCATAGCTGTTTTTGCATATAGGTGCTGTAAAATGTGTGCTGTTTGTTATGTGTACATGCTGTTTGTAACTTTTTACACCTACTTTTTCATGCTGCATGCTGGCTGTAAAAAGCTGAGTTTTTTTATGCATTGTTTTCATAGCTGTTTGGGTATTAGGGGGCTGCAATAGGTGCTGTATTTTGGTTTTAGCCTTTTTCTAGTTCCTTTAGAATTAAGATTGAGTCTAGTTTGAGTCCTAGAGTCTTTAGGATTTAATTAAGGTGTGTTTGCTTCTTTCTTTTTTAATAAAAGTGCACATTAATCATTTGTTTTGTAGTGGGGAAGATTGAGGTAAGTCTCCTTATCTTATCTCTTAATTTTTAGGCATTTATTTTATGCATTTAATTCATTGTTCCTTCCATATATGTGTTTGGTAGGATTTCCCCCTTTGTTAGGATCAACTTACCTTCCTTAGGAAGTAAGTTGCATCCTTTTCCCTTCTTTCTTCTCCTTTTTGATCTTTAGGATTAGAAAACCTCACAAACCATAGGACCACACTTGTAAATAAATAACTTAGGGTTGGTCTTAGTCCCCTTAGTTTTTTGTCTTTTTTCCGACTTGAGTCATTCTTTCTCACCTCATGAAGAAAATAATAAAATACCTAATAAAGGTTGAACGTTCTTGTACGACACGAGACTTTGTTGCGGAGTGCTTATACGCGTCCTGTTTCGGGACGAGGTGTAAGTACTTCCTGCGATGGATAGGTCTTAGTATGAGAATGTTCACAAAAAAATTCAAAACATTTCTCATAAAAAGACAAAAACAAATAACAAGCGACTTTCCTGCGGGAACTTCTTTTCTCATCTCATTCACTCTCAGCGCGAACTTGCGACGACTTGTCTCGCATGCAAGATGGTAGACGCACTCGTACCAGACGAGCCTGCAACACCTGAGCATTGACATACACAGTTCCAGCCATAAAACGCACAAACAATAGTTCCCGCCTTAGTTAGGCGAACTACGTCGACTCTGATCCTCATTATCCCGATGAGGTATGTAGGCAGTGGGGTAGGGCCCGTTCGAGCACATTCTTTATTTTCCCTATATTTCCCTCTTTATTTTCATTTTCTTTTCCTTTTCCATTCGCATTCCTATTCCAGTCAGCAGTTTTATTCAGCAGCAGTTATTTTTCTCACCCTTTGAAACAAAGCAAGCAAGCGTGGATCCCGTCGGGTACGACAGACGATCTGGGGTGCTAATACCTTCCCAGGTCGTAACCGACTCCCGAACCCAAATCTTTGGTTCGCAGGACCTTGTCCTTTCCTTCTTCCTCAGGTTTGTGCAGCATTACCTTTCCCATTCATTCGGGATAAAAATGCATGGCTGGCAACTCTACCTTTTCCGCGCCACTTTCGCGTTTGTACTAGGATGAAATTCCCGGGAGCGACAGCTGGCGACTCTGCTGGGGAATCGAACCCAGAATCTCTGGTTTCCCTTGTAGAGTCAATCCTAGCGCCTATTTGGTTTGGTTTCTTTGGGTGTTTATCTGTTTGCTGCTGTGTGCTTTAGTTTAGCTTTACTGTTTCTATTTACCTGTTTTCATTTACAGTTTACTTTACCACTTTCAGTATTTATTTTCCATGCATCATATTATACTGGACTGTCTGGCTGTGCTGGTTTTCATTTTTTCTGTGGGATGGGAGTTACTGTGAGATAAGCCAAATACCCGGCTTGAGTGCACTATAGGATTAGCGTGGACGTGTTGTACTCGCATGGTTACATGATGAGTGGCGATGTGTTCCACACCCAGGTTGCGACTATCTTGGAACTATCTTGTGTGGGGGTTTTGCCCCACTTCGGGATACGACCTTAATAGTTATGTGCAGCTGGGGACTGATCATTGAGAACCTTAGTGGAAACAACCCTCTCCAGTGATGACAGTGGCAGACCACATTTGTTGGCAAACCCACTCGCATCCGAGGGCCCACTGGGAACTCGCATAGGATGGCCTGGTTCTTTCATAGGAATCCGGTTAAAGCAAATTGTTCGTATGACGGTAGTATTGTACCCTTCAGGATGAATGTACTATTGTTTCTCGACTCAGTGCTTGAAGCTGGAGACTTGTGAGGGATGCTTGTTTTTCCAGACTCAACTGAGGCTTCCCTGAGTAGTACATAATGCCAAACCGATTCCCTGATTTGGTCATGAGCCATTTCTCGGAAATGGTGAACGTATTATTGCTATTCGGCTTTGAGAGTCCGTGATGTTGACCTGAGTAGCACACCCGTGAGATTGGGAAGGGTTTGCAGGTTTGCAGGAACCCTAAGACATTCAGTATATCCGCTTTGCCATTGGTTCAATTTTGTGATCTGGATTTCTGGTTCTAAGATATGGATCCCGGATCAGAGGGATTGTTATTGTGATATGTGGATATTGTGACCTTGCACCGACACTTGATTATATGATTGGCACATCACAGACACTTCACTGATCACATGCCTCGCCTTGCATAAGCATCATAACATCATTAATCATTTGTGTTTCTTTTATTCTCAGGGTCTGCATTACTCCCAGTTCCTGGTCATATCATTGCTTCAGAATGGAAGACGTCAGAAAGAGAACTGTGCACTACAAATTCTTTGATACCAAGATGGACCTGATCAACCAAATGGTGTCTCTTATTACCCCGGGTCATTTGGGTTACTTCAAGGAAAAGTACGGTGATATTCTGGACTTGGTATTCAACTTGGATAGCTCTCAGAGAAGCGTCATTCACACTTTGTTGCAGTATTACAATCCTCGGCTCAAGTGTTTCACATTTCATGACTTTCAGTTGGGTCCTTTGTTGGAAGAGTATGCTGAGATTATGGGAGTGTCAATCAAGGATCATATTCCTTTCAACTCAGAGATGACAAGACCAACCCATGCCGACATCGCCAAAGCTCTTTATTTGAGCCCATCTGAAGTATTTGCAAATCTGTCTACCACCAAAGCAAAAGTACTTGGTTTCACTCTAGAGTATCTGGTCAGAAAAGCTGAAGAGCTTGCAGTGACAAATCCGTGGGATTCTGTTTGCGCCATCTTAGCACTATCCATTTATGGGATCATCTTGTTCGCTGATATGGACAAATTTGTGGACATAAATGCTATTCATTTGTTTGCGTTGAAGAATCCGGTGCCCACTCTCCTAGGTGACTTGTATTATTCAGTGCACTATAAGAATGAGAAGAAGCGAAGAGGTCTGGTTAGATGTTGTGCTCCCTTATTCTACAAGTGAGTTATGAGACACTTGCCTACTACTGAGTGTTTTACTGATCCTAATACTACTTGGGCCCAGAAGCTGAGTACTTTGTCGGCCAGAGATATTAGGTGGTTTACTTTGAGGTTGAAAGGAAAGAGTTTCATTACCAGCTGTGGGAATTACCTCAATGTGCCTTTGTTAGGAGTGTCGGGATCTATCAACTACAATCCCATTCTCTTAAGAAGACATTTAGGGTATGCACTCAAAGAGATTCCCGATGAATCCGAGTTATTCCAAACTTTTTACTTCCCGGTGAAAGACAATCTTCCGCTGGTCAGGAAAGTTGCAGGTTCTTGGAAGGTGATCAAAAGAAAGGACACAGCATGTCTAGGCAAGAGCAATAACCGGATGTTCCCTGAATTCGAAGCTTGGATAAAGGAGGAGGTTCAAACGGCTCTAGTCCCTTTATCTGTACCAACTCCGCCTCCAGCAATGGTGCCTTTAGAAGATTATCAGAAGTTGGAAGCTTTGGTCAAGCAGCTTAGGGTTGAGAATCAAGAGGATTACGATTCTTGTCAGAAATTGATGATTCAGAACCATCAGTTAGAAGATAGAGCTCTCTGAGCTGAAGAGGCAGTTCGTCTCAAGCAGAAGGACTTCGAGGAGAGAGAGCTATACTTCTGGAAGAGAGGATTGGCCGAGATTCATAAGGCGAGTCAGCGCCAGAAGGATAAGAAAGAACTTAATGAGGCTAATGAAGCCATCACACTTTGGCAAGATAAGTGGAGCGAGAATCAAAAGAAACAAAAGGAGGTAGAAGCTGAATTCGAGTTAAAGATCAAGAACCTCCAAGATGCTTTAGTTGAACAAGAGAAGCTAGTTCGGAGAGCACAAGAGCAACTGAGAGAGTATCTTCATCAAATGACAAAGAGTCAACAAATAGCTGAAGATGTCTAGAAAGAAGTTGAAGAGCTGAAGCTTCATGCTGATGTGAAGAGGTCAAAGGCCGAGCCGGGTCTGAGCAAAGAGAATGAGGTGACTTTCCTGCAGCAGATTGAGGAGTTACATGCTTCCTTCGATCTAAGGGACCTCCTCATCCAGAGACTCATCCAGGAGCCTGATCATCCGGATATCGTTCAGTTGTTCCAGAATGTCAAGCGTCTTAGCTGGAGGTTGCAAGACCTAGAGCTCCCTAGGGTTTAGTTTCATGCTGTTGTACTTGGGTTACCCACAGACTTGTTGTGGGATTCCTTTCATTTGATGTACTTTGTTGTTCTTTTGATTGGCACCCTTCGGGGACGTTGTTGTTTCAAACTTCAGTTTATGTGATTGACTTGCTTTGAATCTCTTGTTTGTTATCTGTTGCACCGACACGGGGTAATGAGCACCAATTCTTCACGGTCGTCCCTCTATTTGAACATCACTTGGGTATTCTTCCCAATTATTATTCTCTTAACACCATAATGGGAAAGTAATTAAAGCCTTGGGAATAAAAGGAACACATTGCATTGCATACGCATCATTTGCATTCTTTCTTTGTTTTGCAGGTTTTCTACAGGATGCTTAACTTATCTGTGTTTCAGGCAAAGATTGCGAGAGCCGCCAAGACCCGACATCTTCGGCAGAATATTACGCATCGCTACGCAACTCGCAGCAACCAGAGGACAGTCATGGACGCTATGCACACAAAGCTTAATGAGTTTCGCACCAGAATGGGAGAATTCATGGTGATGATGCAAGGGATGGCTCAGGGACAACAAGAGTTAAGGAATGAAATTTAGGGGCTCAACCCTCCTCAGACTAATACTCCTGTGATCACTCCTGACGTGCAAGTGACTCCTCCCAACACCAACAATGGCCCAGGAGGACCTCAAATTCCAGAGCAGGGCCCAACAACTTTCATTCTGGTACAAGACAAGCAGGATGATCAGTTCCCTTCTTTCAACAATGACATGGGGTTCGGCGGAGAAGGAAATCTTCAGGACTTTTTGATGCTTGTTGAGAAATTCAAAGCTCTCGAGTGTAGAGACACTTTGGGGATAAATGTGTCTGACATGGGCCTAGTCCCCGGGGTGGTGATTCCTCACAAATTCAGGCCACCGACTTTTGACAAGTATAACGGTAGCTCCTGCCCAAAGACTCACTTGCAGGCATTCTACCGGAAAATTGCTGCCCATACTCGGGATGAAAAACTCTGGATGTACTACTTCCAGGACAGTCTCTCCGAAGGGTCCTTGGAATGGTATATGAAGCTAGAGAGAAGCTCTGTGAGAAACTGGAAGGAATTGGGAGAAGCATTCCTCAAGCAGTATCAGTATAATATTGACATGGCGCCCAGTCGCACCCAACTTCAGAGTCTGACTCAGAAGAATTCCGAGAGCTTCAAGGATTACGCACAAAGGTGGCGTGAAGTGGCTGCTAGAGTGCAACCGCCTTTGCTGGAGAGAGAAATGGTAGACCTGTTCCTGGATACCCATCCTGGGCATTTCATGGAAAGGTTAGCTGGATATTCTTCAAGTGGATTCTCAGATATCATCTTGACTGGCGAGAGGATAGAAAGTTGGATCAAGCAAGGGAAGATTCAGAACGGGGGCGCTTCGAGCTCTGGTGGTAAGAAGCCCTTCGTGAAGAAGAGAGAAGGAGAGACCGGGTCAGTGTATGCGCAGAGGGGAGGAACTAACAGAGGATTTTATTAGCAAGTGGCTCCTGTCACTATCGCAGCTCAACCTGTTCAACAGTAGATCCAACAACCACAACAACAACACCAGCAAGGGTATCAACAAAGAACTCCTCGTCCATATTACCCCCAGAAGCCCAGAGAAAGACATTTCGAAGCTCCGCCGATGTCCTATTCAAAACTTTTGAAGAATCTCCTACAACTCCAGATGGTTCAACTCCGAACTTTACAACCCCCGAAGCCGGGCCAAATCCCCGAGGGTTATGATACAAATGCTAGATGCGAATTTCATTCCGGAGCTCCCGGGCATACCACAGAGAACTGCAAAGCACTGAAGCATACTGTTCAAGACCTACTGGATTCTAAAGAAATCAACTTTGCTCCTACTCCTAATGTAATTCAGAACCCCATGCCTCCTCACGGAAGTACGGTTGGGGCAGTTGTTGAAGGGGAAAGTCTAAACCTGGTGCGTGATGTCAACGATCTGCAGACTTCGTTGAATGTGGTTAAAGTTTGCTTATCGAAGAAAGGTATCTTCCCTGGGTGTGAAGAAGATTGTCCAGAATGTGCTGAAGCTACAAATGGTTGTGAGCAGTTGAAAGCAGGGATCCAGAGTATGATTGATGCGGGAATGTTGCAGTTTGACAAGGTCGTAAAAGAAAGCGAAGTCTCTACAGTAACTATCTTCTACGATCCGTCTCAAGTTCCTCCGAAGGCCAGAGTGGCACCGATAACTATCACCACTGCAGGACCAGTACTGTATCAGAATGATAAAGCCATTCCTTGGAATTATGGTGGTGAAGTATACTGTAACGGCCGGAAGCAAGAGTTGGCCACATCTAGTACAACCCCGACTCAAGTAGAAACTGTTGGAGTGGGGGGCTTTACTAGAAGTGGAAGGTTGTTTGCGTCGGAAACACTAAGAAATAGTGTGATACCACCCAGAGACACCACAGAAGCCCAGGCTAAGGAAAAAGGGAAACAGCCAATGGTTGTCAATGAGCCCGCACCAGCGACTGATCCAGACCTTACCTTTGATAAAGAAGCCGAAGAATTTCTAAGGATTATCAAAAAGAGCGACTACAAGATTGTGGACCATCTGCAGCAGACTCCGTCGAAGATTTCCATCTTATCCTTACTCATGTGTTCTGATTCTCACAGGAAGGCTCTCTTGAATATTCTGAACAAGGCATACGTGCCTCAAGATATTTCAGTAAATCAGTTGGAAGCAGTGGTATCCAGCATCAATGCCAGTCACAGATTGGGTTTCACAGACTTGGATCTGACTTCTGAAGGGCGTGCTCATAACCGGGCATTGCATATATCTTTGGAATGTAAAGGTGCAGTACTCTCTCACGTGTTGGTAGATACTAGGTCGTCGTTGAATGTCCGGCCCAAGAAAGCACTAATGAAGTTGGATTATGATGGAGTAGTTCTAAAGCCCAGCGACCTAGTAGTTCGAGCATTTGATGGGTCGAGGAGATCGGTGTTTGGGGAGGTGGATTTACCAATTAAAGTAGGTCCAGAAATCTTCAATACCACGTTCTATGTAATGGATATACAACCTGCATACAGTTGTTTGCTCGGAAGACCTTGGATACATTCAGCATGAGCAGTATCGTCCACACTCCATCAAAAGTTAAAGTTCGTCTGGGAGGGTCAAATTGGGACTGTCAGTGGGGAAGAAGACATTTTTGTGAGTCATCTAGCTTCATTCAAATATGTGGAGATGGATGGCGAAATAGTTGAGACCCCATGTCAGGCTTTTGAGCCCTTGAAGTCTGAACAAGCATCTGTAGTGGCAGCTTCTCCTGAAGAACCGAAGAAAGGGGTTTCCATAGCCTCTTATAAGTAAGCGCTTGAGTTGGTAGAATCTGGGGTACGAGAAGGCTGGGGCAGTCCAGTAGAAGTGCCAGAAAAGAAAGATATGTTCAGAATTGGTTACCATCCTGGGCAGTCATCGTCCGAACCAAATGCTAGAGGTAGTCAAGGCCCAATCAATTTCACGAGTGCGGGAGTGGTCAATTATGGAAACATCAGTGTTGTACAGGATGACGCAGTCGATAATGACTGTGACCTAGATGGATGGATCAGGCCTGCCGTCCCAGGAACTGAGCTTAGAAATTGGACACCAGAAAGGCTTATTTCAGTCACCTCTTTCGAAGAGTAATATTTTTTGTTTCTGTTTTTCCTGTATTAGAGCACTATGTCTTGCCTGGGGCATAATAGCTCTTTGTAAGGGTTCTTATGTTACTAACACAATTTACAATCATAAATAAAGCTGACATTTCGCATTCATTCATTGTTGTTCTTTGTCTTTCATTTTTTGCTTTTGTTTTTCAAAAAGAAAGAAAAGTTGTAAACTTGGCAATGTATCTCATTTTCTCAAGCCTTTTCTAAAGCCTTGCATGAATCACCATTCATGCAGGTGCTCGTCACCGGATCTTATCAATGACGACCCTGTTATGGCTGAGTATGACTTCAACAATCCAATTTATCAAGCCGATGAGGAAGGTGAAGAGGATTGAGAACTACCTGAAGAATTGGCCAGACTGCTTAAACAGGAGGAGAAGATGATTCAGTCGCACAAAGAAGCTGTCGAAGTAATAAACCTGGGTACTAAAGAAGACAAGAAAGAAGTCAAGATCGGGGCTGCATTAGAAGAATCTGTCAAGACTCATTTGATGGTTATGCTTCGAGAGTACGTTGATGTCTTCGCATGGTCCTACCAAGATATTCCTGGTTTAGACACTGATATTGTGGTACACAAGCTGCCTCTCAGAGAAGATTGTCCTCCGGTAAAGCAGAAGTTGAGGCGCACATGTCCCGACATGGAAATTAAAATAAAAGAAGAGGTACAAAAACAGTTTGATGCTGGTTTCTTGGCCGTGACCAGTTACCCTCCGTGGGTTGCCAACATTGTGCCGGTCCCTAAAAAAGACGGTAAGGTCAGGATGTGTGTAAACTACAGGGATTTGAATAGGGCCAGCCCCAAAGATGACTTCCCTCTACCTCATATAGATGTGCTCGTTGATAATACTGCTCAGTTCTCCGTGTTCTCTTTCATGGATAGATTTTCCGGCTATAACCAGATTAAGATGTCTCCTAATGACATGGAAAATACAACCTTCATCACGCCTTGGGGCACCTTCTGTTACAAGGTTATGCCATTTGGGTTGAAGAATGCTGGAGGCACTTATCAACGGGCGATGGTGACGCTATTTCACGACATGATTCATCATGAAATTGAGGTTTATGTTGATGATATGATAGCAAAATCCCAAACAGAGGAAGAGCACTTGGTTAATCTAGCAAAGTTGTTTGACAGACTCCAGAAGTTCAGACTGAGGTTGAATCCGAATAAGTGTACCTTCGGGGTCCGTTCTGGCAAGCTACTCGGCTTCATTGTTAGTGAGCGAGGAATTGAGGTCGATCCAGCCAAAGTGAAAGCTATCCAAGAGATGCCTGAGCCGAAGACTGAAAAGCAAGTATGTGGTTTCTTAGGGAGACTAAACTACATTGCACGGTTTATATCTCGCCTAACGGCCACGTGTGAGCCCATCTTTAAGCTTCTGAGGAAGAATCAGGCCATTAAATGGAACGAAGACTGTTAGCAAGCCTTTGACCGAATCAAAGAATACCTACTAGAACCTCTAATTCTTATGCCTCCAGTACCAGAGAGACCTTTGATTATGTATCTTACCATGCTGGAAAGATCGATGGGATGTGTGCTAGGTCAGCAGGACGAGTCTGGTCGAAAAGAGCACGCCATTTATTACCTTAGCAAAAAGTTTACCGATTGTGAGACGCGCTACTCACTACTCGAGAAAACTTGCTGTGCTTTGGCATGGGCTGCTCGCCGACTAAGATAGTACATGCTGACTCACACTACTCTCTTAATTTCCAAGATGGATCCTGTGAAATACATTTTCGAGAAGCCATCTTTGACAGGAAGAGTAGCCCGGTGGCAGATGATACTAACAGAGTAAGATATATAATACACTTCGCAAAAGGCAATCAAAGGAAGTGTATTGTCAGAATACTTGGCTCAGCAGCCAATCGATGATTATAAACCCATGAGGTTCGAGTTTCTGGATGAGGACATCATGTTCCTCAAGTCGAAAGACTACGAAGAACCACTTCCGGAGGAGGGGCCAGACCCTGAATCCAAATGGAAGTTAATGTTTGACGGGGCTGTGAACATGAATGGAAGTGGAGTAGGTGCTGTTATCATCTCGCCAGAAGGGGTCCATACACCTTTAGCTGCTCGGTTGACTTTCGAATGCACTAACAATGAGGCGGAGTATGAAGCTTGTATCATGGGGATTGAAGAGGCAATTGACTTGCGAGTCAAAAACCTCGAGATCTTCGGAGATTCTGCTTTGGTGGTGAATCAAGTCAATGGAAAATGGCTGGTTCATCAACCTCATTTGATTCCTTACAGAGATTATGTCAGGAGGCTGTTAACTTTCTTCACCGAAGACAAGCTGAATTACATTCCTCGAGATGAAAACCAATTTGCCGATGCTCTAGCAACTTTGTCGTCCATGATTAAAGTTTGTCAAGAGAATTTCGTGCCTCGAATTACGGTTTCCCGTCTTGAAAGACCGGCTTATGTCTTTGCAGTCGACGATGGTGAAGATAACAAGCCTTGGTATCATGATATCAAGAAATTCCTGAAGGCTCAAGAGTACCCGGCTGGGGCATCTAGTAAGGATAAGAAGACCCTTAGAAGACTGGCAGGAGGGTTCTTCTTGAATCAAGATGGCGTGCTGTACAAGCGAAACTTCGACATGGTTCTGCTCAGATGCGTGGATAGACACGAAGCAAACCTGTTGATGCAGGAGGTCCATGAAGGTTCCTTTGGTACCCATGCTAGAGGACATGCTATGGCCAATAAATTGTTGAGATCGGGATATTATTGGATTACCATGGAAACCGATTGCTGTAAATACTCCCGTAAGTGTCACAAGTGTCAGATTTATGCCGATAAGGTCCATGTGCCTCCGAATCCGTTGAGTGTCATGTCTTCACCATGGTCGTTCGCTATGTGGGGCATTGATATGAATGGCAAGATCGAGCCAACAACTTCTAATGGTCATCGCTTTATCCTGGTTGCTATAGATTATTTCACGAAATGGGTCGAAGCGGCATCCTACGCCAATGTCACTAAACAAGTGGTATCCCGGTTCATTAAAAGAGACATCATTTGCCGGTATGAAATTCCTGAAAGGATCATTACTGATAATGGTTCTAATCTCAACAACAAGATGATGGCTGACTTGTGTCGAGATTTCAAAATAGAGCATCACAACTCTTCTCCATATCGCCTGAAGATGAATGGCGCCGTCGAGGCGGACAATAAGAACATCAAGAAGATTGTGCAGAAGATGGTTGTGACATACAAGGACTGTCATGAGATGCTACCATTTGCGTTGCATGGGTACAGAACGTCAGTACGTACTGTTGCACCCCAAAATTTGCCCTCCACAAGACATGAAATTGTGTACTAAGAGGCTCACAAGGTTCACAAGGTTCACAAGACATCTCATGAGGTTCACAAGGTTCACAATTAGTCAGAAAGTTTGACAATTCCCTCAGACAATGCATCCTCCTAAGCAAGGCATCCTAAACTAGGGTTTTGACTTTCATCAGGATAAATGGACTTCCAAGACTTCAATTGAGCTTCATAGCATCCTATATGTGTTCAAGAATCCCCATGTCAAGTTTCAAGACTTTCCCAAAAGATTTGCTCAGTCAGATGATCAGATAGGTTAAAATCAGTCAAAGTAGTTAAAAAGTCAAACTGAGGTCAACTGTGGTCAAACCAAAGTCAAACTTCATGATTTTTTGCCAACATCAAGTATATGAAGTAAAATTCATCATTTTATCAAGGGTTGATCATGATTCATCAAGGAGATTTCAGATCATCAAGAATCAGGAGTTTCTAAATTAGGGTTTTCACAGGAAAAGTCAACTGAACTTTGACCAGCCATAACTTTCACATTCTTCATCAATTTTTTTCCATCCAAAGTTCTTTTTGAAGGAAATTTAATTCTCTACAACTTTGTGTCTCACAAGCCAAGCCCAAAAATGCTTCATTTGGAAGGTATGAGCTAAGACATTATAGGTCCTTTTAAAAGTCAACAAAAAGTCAACAACTTCAAAAGAGCATAACTTGAGAATGGTAAAAGATATGGACATGAGACCAAATAGGTTGGTTAGAGGACTCTTTAAGCTTTCCAAAATGTCCAATAACACCTTCATAGAATTAAAATTGAAGGATTTGTGCCCTTGCAAAGTTGGGAAATTTTTGAGAGGTTTATGAAGCAAATGGGGTCTTAAAACCATAATTCACCAAATGGGCTTGCTTTTTTGTGATCCAATTACTTCCATGACATCATGCACGAAATTAAATTAATTTATTCATAATTTTATTCATTTTATTTTTATTTATTATGATTTTTTATGTTAAAAATCATTTTAAATTCAAATAAAATATAAAATAATGGATATTCAAATTGATTTGGTTTCTAGAAAGTCTTAAAATATATTTAGACTTGATTGATACAAGAATAATGAGGATCATCCTAAAATAGCAAGGCTAGATCAAGATATTTCAAAATTTAAGAACCAATCTTTTTCAATCTCCCAAAGATCAAATATCCACAAAATTGTTGAACTCTTGACCTAATTTGATTGACTCATATATAAACAACATGATGCCAAGCACTATTCACGAATTGCAGCCTCCATAAACCAAGAACAAGCTTCAAAAATTTGAAAGAAACTCATAATCGGATTTTTGATTAGAGGTAGTTTCAACACATTCCAAGCACACTAATCTCTTGTATGATGATCATTGAACGTGTCCAAACCCTTTACATTGCCAAAATCGACCTCATATGCATAAACCGAATTGCTTTAACCTTGACTTTGAATTTTTTCGATTTTACTTTTTTATGCGTTTATGTTTAAATTTAACCATTGATTTGTGTCTATCTTGAAGCATGTAAACTTTCTGGACGATTTGCATGGAGTTTTATGGCCAAAATCCCGTGACACCATTGTTAGGGTTTGAGGTTCAAAATTGGGAACTCTTGATTTAGGGACTTTCAAGAACTTTAATGGACATTTTTGAATCCTACTGAATCTGGGCATTGACATTATACACTTATTGTTGATTGATTGTGCGTATTATACGTCGTATGCAATTCGCAAGTTTAGATGCGAAAAAATTCGCAGGAAATATCGTATTTGAATTCGCAGGAAATTGCGCATGGATAGAGGTTGAAGACGACTGCGTGGCAGGGTGCGATTGGACGAAGCCGAAGACGGAGAAAGTCACGCAACAAAAGGAGATGATGTTGGATTATGTTCACAAGCGTACAGCTTGTCCCAGTGGTCATGTGCGTTGGATGTTGAGGTAACTGGGGTGGGTTCGATCCTTGGCTGATCCCTCCACCCCATTTTTTTTTTGTTTTGCTTGTTTATTTTTAAATTAATTATTATTGTTTTGTTTGTTTATTTTTTTAAAAATCAATTATTATTATATTATTATTTATTATATAGATTAGATAATTCACCATTTTTTTTCTTTTTTTTACAAATAAATCATAGTAAAAAAATATATTAACTTTTTTTTTAATTCCTTAATTTTTATATATAATCATTTATTTATAGTTTGTACATTTGTAAATAAAATTAAATGGGTTATTTGTTTGTTTCTATTTTTTTTAATAATTCTAAAATTTTTGTGTATAATTTATAAGTAATTTAATATTTTAATAATTTAATATTCTCTATTCATTTATAATAATTAATTAAATCAATGTATATTTCCCTAAATAATTTCTAATAAACCCTATTTTATTTTTTCTCTAAAAAATTTCTAACCCTAATTTCTAAAAACCCTAATTTCTTTTAAAACTTTAATTTCTCACTTTAATTATTTTTGTTTAAATATTACACTTAATAAGTTTTCCTAATATATATAATTAAATCATTAATCATGTTTTATTTTGTAATTAAATTAATATATGATTTATTATTATTATCTTTATTATTCTATTTTCATCTCAAAAAAAAATTCTAAAAAAAATTTATTTAATTTTAAGTAACTTGTATATATTTTTATTTTGTGCTAATCTCTTTTTCTTGTCATTATTTTATTACTAAACCTTTTATTTATTGCTTATATGTATCATTTTATTATATAATTATTATTTAAATTGCTTTTATTATAATGTAACTGTAAAAGCATTGTAATAGTTGTAGTATTTTATTATTTATTTATTTATATATATATATTGCTATGGTTAGTAAAATAGGGAGTGATAACATGTTTGTATTTTAAAATTAATTTAGATCACTAATTATAAGATAAATATTTGAACTTATACACGCACACACGTAAGTCGATCTTTGATCGCCATCTCACTTCTTAAGGATATCCCTCATGTTGCCTAAATCAAAAAGGTCAAGTAAGGTGTCTAAAAGCAAAGTCTCTTCTTCTAAAATATCATCAAGTCCCTTTACGATTATAAGATCAAGTCCCTTCGATGTTGCCTTCGTGAATGATCTTGTCCCTTTCGAATAAAAGATGATAAGTCCCTTCAAATTGCTAAGACACCTTACAGTTGCCTAAACATAGATGACCCTTCACATGTCCCATACAACATCCAAGGTAATGACTACCTATTCCTTAATAATAGGGATAGTCTTACCATTGAAAGAACATTTAAGAACAGAAAAGATTCAATTTAGGGTAGGTTCCTCTTAAGTACTTGCTCACTCCTTCAAAAACATTTCATAACACTTCACATTTTCAAATAGTTTTCAAAACAAAGTCTTTATATATATCCGTACAAGGATCATTATAAAATGCTTAAGAAATTTTTTAATCACACACTACACTTCTCAAAACAATTTAAAGTGAGCTAAGTAACTAAGAGCCCATGGATAACCATGGATGTAAAGGGTGCTAACACCTTCCCTTTACATAACCTACCCCCCGAACCCAAAAAATTCTTTTAAGGTCTTTCCTGTTCTTTTATGCCCTTTCCTTTGGATAAAATAAAAGTCGGTGGCGACTCTTGCTATCCGCAACATTTAAACTAAAGTAAGTTTTCCCACCGTGTTACAGAACTGGAGACTCTGCTGGGGATAATATTAAAGAGGGGTACCCTTAGGAATTAGATCACTTTAAATTGCTTGTTTTGTTTGCTTTATATTTATCTATTGGGCTCTTATGTGTGAAAGATCCTAACCCGGATCTAGTGTACCTTAGGTAAATGGCAATAGACCAAGGAAATTGTACGGCGTATACCGATATGGTTGATCTGGTGGCCATAGTTAGTGTGACTTCTTGGTTGGTGCTTATGTTCCTTAAGTCAAGTTGAGGATAATATGAGGCTGCCATACATTGTCAATACACTAACTAACTTTTAGAACCCTAGTTATCCCATCTTGGCCTTTAGAAAAGTAGTGAGATAACCGGCTTTGGTGAAGACTGAAGTTGGTTGATACTCGATGCTACACTCATTGAGATTCTAAACTTGGAGGGTTTTGGTTGGCAAGTAAGTTGCCTACTGAACAACCACCCTTGTGAAGGATCAATGATATTGAGATCCCTTAGAACCTGGTTACTTTATAGGACAGGATGAACCAACTAAACTTCAGGGGAGGGTACTTACCTTTAAACCTCATGCAAGCCTTCAAACCTAGGGCTATTGTGTGACTTGTTTGTGTGTGCCACATGTCTGTGATTGAGCATAACATCATAGCATCATCATGTATCATAAGCATAGCATTTTCACTAACCATTTCAAGGACCAAAGGATTTATCTTTGTTCTTTGTTACAGGTCATGGCTTCTGCTCGTAGGAATACTATCCGGATCAACTTTGTAGGAATAACTCCTAAGCTTAAGGAATTGGTCTCTCAAGTTTCTGAAAACTCCCAGTTCATCAAGAGGCATGGTCACCTATTGGATCTAGTCACCTCAGGGTTCAATGAAGACATGATGAGTGTTCTGTTTCAGTTCTTTGATCCTAAACATCATTGCTTCACATTCCCTGACTATCAGCTGGTTCCAACAATGGAAGAGTTCTCCAAACTTCTGGGTATACCTGTCCTTGATCAAAGAACCTTCACAGGCTTGGAAAAGAGCCTAAACCTGAAGTTATTACTGCAGCCTTACATTTGAAGAAATCAAACATTGTCCTAGAAACTAGGAGTGGAGTTAAGGGTATTCTTGCTAAGGTATTAACGGAGAAAGCTCAAGTGTTCCTGAAGGCTATGAGCTATGATGCTTTTGAGGAGATCTTAGCCTTGTTGATTTATGGCTTAGTGTTGTTCCCCAATCCAGATCAGTTCATAGACGTTCACGCCATTAACATATTTTTGAGTCACAATCCAGTGCCTACATTACTTGGAGACATTCTGCATTCTCTTCATACTCGTACTACGAAGGTACTGTAAACACCCCAAATTTGCCCTCACCCATTCACACCATGGTTTGTGATCATTTCATATGCATAAACACAATCATACCATCTCATATTACATTTTTGATTCACTGCATAGTTTTTAAGTCATCTGCATCTAGGGTTTGTGATCTGAGCAATCCAAGAGCTTCTTGAGCCACTCCAAAGGCCACCAATCACTTCAAAGGGATCCATATGTGTTCTTATATCATATTACATCCTCTCAAAGTCAATAATGCCAAAGAATCACAAGAACTGAGAATGGTATGGAAGCAGAGCCAGGCTTGACTGCACAGTTGACCTAAAATTAGGGTTTTGGTTTCATAGGCCATAACTCCATTTTTTTTTGTCATTCTTGTTTCCATTGGTCTCTACATGGTATAGGGAGTATGCATATCAATTTTCATGAAGAAATTCCACGGGGAAGTCATCTGATCAAGAGTTGACTTTTCAGACAAGTCAGTGCAAAATCAGGGCATCTGAGGCCCCCAATGACCCAACCAAGGGGTGATCTTCATCATTTTGAGTGTATTTGATCTTTATTTGATCATGGAAGAGGTTTGAAGTTCACAAAATTCAAGAATTACAAGTTTTTGCAAAGTTGACTTTTTAGGGCATGGTTGACTTTTCAAGAATATGTCATTTTATGCCACTTTTCAAGCCTTGCTTTTTGATCCAAAAATGCTTCAAATGGAAAAACTTTGGTCATGAAAGTTGTAGATTAGATCTTTCCCTTTTCAAAAAGTACAAGAACATGATCTAATTCTTCTTGGATCAAAAGTTATGGTGTGTTAAAGTTGGCAAAAATCACTAATTTTCAAGTTATGCACTAAAAGGAAAACTTGCAATTTCATGTACCAAACATTCTTGTGACTTCTAATTGACATCAAACCAATATGCAAGCATCATGTAAGTCACAAAGTTCAGATTGAACCAAGATTTCCTCATGCTTCATGCCTTTGGAGCAAGACATTTTCATGAAAAGGCAAAGGCAAGCAAGTTGCAAAACTCATGATCACACTTCACCCACTTGCTGCATTGGCCATTGAACCAGCCCTAGCCTCTCACCTCACCATGCTGCGCCAGCCCACACACTTGTACCAGCCTAGAGCACAACCCATGCCTCTCTTACACAAATGTGGACTTTTTGCAAAAGGTAGCATACCTATCACAACAGGCCAAGTCACATCCTCTGACCATTTGGAATTGTTTATACTATCCATTTGCAAGCAAAACATATCATCAAGCCAGCCAAAAACAAGCGATAGCAAGACATTCACATTTTCACTCCCTCAAGCAAAAGCCTTCGAATCTGTTTCCACAAGCCATAAACACTCAAACAAATTCCACACATCAACTCACCTTGCTTCACTGACCAGAAACCAACCATTGTTTTGGCCTGAGACCCTCCATATCACAAACACGATTTTCACACTCCCTTGGTCAGAGCTTCTGCAAACTCACTCAAGAGGCTGTTTAAACTCCAACCAAGTATCCAAAGCTTCAAAGGGGGATCATTGGGACCTGTTTGAGCCAAAGAACTAGCCAGAAAGTGCCAGAGATCAAAGCTCCAGTTCAGGTGAGCTTCATGAACATTTTTTCCAGGAGTTCGTTTTTAAGTTCTTAAATGGTTCTCTATGTTCCACTGATCATGATGATATGTTTGGTTTCGAAAATCATTGAGTTTTGAGCATGTATGGTGTTCCTGAAATTTTTTGACCTAAACCCCTTTTGCTTCGATTCAGCCTTATTATGTAAAATAAATGTGTTTTGGCTGTTGATTCTTACTCTATGATGTTTGGGGATGGATTCTGGGCAGAGAAATTAGGTTTTAGTGAGCTAGGGTGAGAGTTAGCCATTTTCAGGGAGGGTGCTGGCCGGAGAAGACGACCGGAAGTCTTCTCCGGCCGCCTGAAGGCCATTAATATGTAATTAGGGTTAGGGCTTCCAGTTTGAATTTCAGGCGTTGGATGAGTTGACTGAGTCTTTTCCCGCGCGCATCCAATGGCTCAGATCATGTCATTAGTTTAATTAGGTTTAATTTAATTAATTAATTAAGTTTAGCCCAGTTTGAATGTGGGCCACTAGATCTGGCGCGCAGTCAATGCTTCCAAGCCCAGAATGAATCCTGGCCTTCCATCCTGCATACTTCAGTTTATTTTATTTTTTATTTCATTTTCTTTCATTTAACTTCCACAATTTATTTAAAATAGCAAAATTGTTTTAAAAATTATGAAACTTTTTGTCAAGAGTTTCATTAATTTTTAAAACACAAAAATATTTTTATTTTCATTTTTAGCATTTAAAAAGTATTTTAAAATATTTAAAAGTCTATTTTTAATTGATTAATGAGAATTAATTTATTAAAAATACTTTTAGGTATTTAAAAATCACCAAAAAATTCATGAAATGTTTTAAGACATTTAGAAACATTGTCCAACCTTCAAACCAAATTTATTTTTTGATCTTGATGCATTTTGAGAATTTTTCATTGAATAAAAATCATTTTTATGCATTAATTCGATCCAAAGTTCAAAAAATCATTTCTGCCTATCCATGAAGAGTTGGCCATTGATTCTTTTTGCATTGCATTGTGTTTAGCATGTAGTTTATGAGATTAAATGGCCTTGATTTGATCTTTCATTTTCCATTTGTTTGACATTTCTTTTGTTTGGAAACCCTAAAACCCTAGAAATCTTAAGAAAACCATAACTTGAATTTGGTTAGGAGTTGAGACTTCTCCTTTGGGCATTGAGTTAGTATAGGATTAGGGGTCCTTTGAGTGGCATTTTCAATTTTTTATCTTAGGGTTTGCTTCTGATTTTGATTTTTGTTTGATGTATTGTTCATAAACCCTAATTTGGGCTTCCATATGCATCCATCTTGCATTCTCTTGCATAACATGACTTGCCATGACATTCCATGCTTCCATTTGATTCATTTGACATCATAAGGCATATTTAAAGCATGTTTGATCATTGCATCATGTATTTGCCATGTTGTATGCCATGTGCACTTCATAACTTTCCATGTATGTCCATGCTTCTTAACTTGCTTCATTTGCATTCATGAACTTGTATGATCATTTACATGTGTTGCCTCATGTTTGTAGCATCTCATAGCATTATTAGCATCATGTAAATGCTTCTGGTTTTGTTTCTCATCATGTCATCTCATCTCATTTTGTCTTGCATTGCATTTCTTTTCTAACTTTTCAGGTGGTAAGTTATCCTGAGAAGTGAATTTGCCTTCACTTCTCATAACTTTTCTTTTCATCTCTCTTGCATCCTTGCTGCATTTCTATATGTGTTTGAGTTTGAGCTTGCTCATTCTTCTTCTTCCCACTTTCTTTCTTCAAGTGACTTGACTTCTTGAATGAAGCAAGTTGCTTTGCTTCTCTTGATCCTTTCATCTGCTTCCTGGTGGTTCCATTGAAGATCTTCTTGGTGAAACCTCACAAACCTTAGGAACAACCAAGCATGACAATGATTAGGGTTTTGATTAGTCTCCCCTCTTAGTTTTACCTTTGTGTCTCTTTTGAGTCTTCTCTCCTCACCTCATAATCAGGGACTAAACCCTAAAGGCTTTAAGGCTTTGTGATTAAGCTTATGCCTGCATCCTTCTATTAGGATGGAGTGTATAACTTTAATCCTAAGTGTTAAACCCTTAATGTGTTTAAATCTCTTAATCAATTCACTTAATAATCATCAAGACATCACACTTGTAACTTGGGCCTTGCATTAGGGTTCTAATTCTTCCTTAATTGGTTAAGAAGGACTAACCCTAGTGTTAATGGACAAGTCCCCCTCAAGTTGTCTTACAAACCATAAAACTCACTTCATCATCATACCATTGAATAAAATCCACTTAATCAAAGGCTTGTTTTGTCATGAGTTTAATCCCTAATCATGGATTAAGTTGAGGAGCTTTCCTCAGCTTAAACATCCTCATCTATTATCCTTCTATTAGGATGGTGTAATGAGTCTGTTTAATCCTTGATTATGGCTTAACCTCATTACTTAACACTAAACAAAAACAACAAAAACATCTAAATAATCACAAGTAGGTTAATGATCTTAATCCTGCATCAAAGGTGATTAAGTGTGAGAATCTGACTTCACACTTAAGGTATTCTCATTACCCCTAATCAGAGGGAAGATGTGATGAGTTTACTAACCCATTGGTTTAGGCTTAAGCTCATTAACTTATGACAAACTTTCAAAAGCAATAAAAGACTGAAAACACAAAAACAAACAATAATCGTCTCCTCCGGGATTCTTTTCTCATCTCATTCACTCACAAACGAGAACTTGCTTCTTCCGTCTAATGCAAGACAGTTTGCACCTGAGCCAGACAGGTCATACACTTGAGCATAGACAAGCAAGCAGTTCACAAGTCAATTCATCTTTCAGTCTCTTTGGGTCGAACTACGGTGTTATGACTTCCTCATTGCACGAGAGGATACGTAGGCATAACTTAACGGTTATCGAACAAAAGTCTCTGTATATTCCCCCTCCTTCTAGCCTCATTCTTTAGCCTCATGGTCTTGAGCACTTCAATCCTGATCTCACACTGACACTATACATTTACACACTTTCACTTTCTTTTACACCGACACCTGTACATCCTTTTCCAGCTCTTTATACACAAATTGCACTGACACAACCCCTTTAAAACACAAATCTTTTAAGCGTGGATCCCGTCGAGTACGGCGGACAATCTGGGTGCTAATACCTTCCCAGGTTGTAACCAACCCCCTTTCTTAGTCTCTCTGGTTCGCAACCGTCTTATCCATCTTTTTCTAGGTCTATGCAGCATTGCCTTTCCTCCGGGATAAAAATGCCTAGCTGGCGACTCTTTTCTTCTCCAGTGAGTTCACTGCTGTGTGTTCTCATTGTCCCTCTCGCCGACCGTTCGCGTCTGTACCTTTATCTGGGCCCATTCCCACTTATCGGGAGCGACAGCTTGGCGACTCTGCTGGGGATCCTTATACTGTAACCAGGGCTTCTGGTTCTTTTTGTGGGTTCCTCCTAGCGCTTGATTGATTTGTGTTTACTGGGGTGTTATGTGCTTATTTGTGTTTGTATATTTGTACTTATTTTTGCTTTATGTACAGTTGCTTTACTGTTTTCTTTATGGTTTTGCATATTATCATATTTGTCATACTGTGCTGCTGGCTGGATCTGTTTGTTTGCTTTGGTGGGTGGGTGTTCCATTGAGAGTTAAGGTCCTATACCTGGGACCTGAGTGACACCTAGGCTAGAGTGAATCATATTCTTTCCCATTCCATCTCGGTCTGGTGCGGGAATATGAAACACGGTTCAGATATGGGTTTCTTCTTGAGAACTCTGTGTTGCAGATTTCCTGCAATGCTAGGGCTATCTGGGAAGCCTGCTAAGTCTGGATGACCTTTTAGTATTGACCTTCAGAAACTGAGGTGAATTAGAGGAGGAACTTTTATGGTTATTGTAAACACTGTACCTCCGGGTTAGAAGTGTTTACACTTCTCATAACTGATCCAAGTCTGAGGACCCTTGTTTTAGAACACCACCTGTGAGGGGGTTGGGCTGTTTACAGGTTTGCAGGTACACTTAACCTCAAAATACCCTGTCACTTTGATTTGATTAAGAGTACTCCATGTTGGAACAGTTCTTGTGATTCTAAACCCTGGACATGTGGCTCTTTATTTGAGCCCCCCACCTTGGGTACTGGACTTATAGACCTCCATCTGGATTTCTTACACACATGGACTTCTATCAGAGCATTTGATCAGATCCAGCTCAGTCACAAACCCTTGCATATCATTTGCATACATAATCATTGCATCATTTGACATTTGTTTATTTGTGTTTCAGGGTATCCATCTTCATTTGGTTTTGGTTTTGACCCCATCTTCAGTATTGACCTATCTTCATAAGCACTTGCTTCAGCTATCAGCTAGCTACTTCAGCCAATCAGTGGCCCATTCTTCAGTATCATCATCAGCACTTGTCTCTACTCAGACTCAACATCATGGCACCTAAAAAGAGCAACATCACCTACCATTTCTTCCAGCCAGAGTTAGCAGACATCAGGAGGATTCAGACCCTGATCACTCCAGACCATATACCACTGTTCAGGGAACACCATGGAGATATACTTGACATGGTTATGGATCTGGACCCCTCACAGAGAAGCCTGATCCACACTTGCATTCAGTTTTATGATCCCCCACTGAGATGTTTCACTTTTCAGGACTTTCAGTTGGGCCCCTTATTGGAAGAATACTCATCATTAGTTGGTATACCTATCAGGGGTGGAGTCCCTTTCAACCCTGAGATGGTCTTTCCTGGTAATGGAGAAGTAGCAAAGGCATTGCATCTGGAACCAGTCCTGATTGGGCAGCATATGACTTCTAAGGCTGGAATCCCTGGCCTGCATCTGGACTTCTTGATCTCTCAAGCTACCCTGAAAGCTTCTTTAGGAGAGTGGAAAGCAGTCTGTGCTTTATTGGCCTTGGGCATATATGGGATCATATTATTTGCAGATGAGCCTCGATTTGTTAGTAAGAATGCAATCCATCTGTTCATTCTAAAGAACCCAGTGCCAACTTTATTGGGGGATCTCTACTATTCAGTGCATCAGAGGAATGAAAAGCAAAGGGGAAGATTAGTGAGGTGCTGTGCTCCTTTGTTCCATACTTGGCTTCTCAGGCATTTGCCCAGGACAGATGCATTTTTGAACCCTCATCAACAGAGAAACTGGGCTGGAAGACTTACTACTCTGACTTCAGCTGATATCAGGTGGTGCACCCAAAGCACAAAAGGCAGGGACATCATCACCAGCTGTGGTCATTTTCCCAATGTGCCCCTGATAGGAGTTAAGGGTAGTATTAATTACAACCCTCTGCTGTTCAAAAGACAACTGGGCTATGCACTGGTCCACACTCCTAAGGCACAGGACTTGGTTGAGACTCTTTATTGTGAGAACAAGCTTAATCTGGCTATTGTTAGGCAGGCAGCCTGGGCCTGGGACAATGTGCAGACTAAAGGGGTGACCATCCTGGGGAAGTGTAACAATGTAGCATCAGCACAATACTATGATTGGTCCCATGCCAGGGCTCAATTCTCTGGGATGCCCTTTACTATAGAAGATATGCCTGGGCCTTCCACAGCACCCCCTCCAGCAACTGTCAGCTTAGAGGAGTTTGAGAAGTTGAAAGAGAGAAATGAGAAGTTGACTCAAGCTCTACAGAAGACCCTCTATGAGAGGAGTGATGGAAGATTGGATATTGAAAGGTTGGAAAAGTTGAAGAAAGAGCACTTGGCTAGAATTGAGAAGTCTGAAGACTACATTAAGAAATCTAGGGCTGGAGAACAAATCCTGAAGAATGCTTGCAAGGAAGCCCAATTCCAGAAAGCCAGGACAGACTTGTATCTAAAGGAGAGTCAGGCTAGGTGGGTCAGGATCACCGAGGCTCGTACTCTGGAGGACAAGAGGGTCCAAGACAAAATAGAGCAAATGGAAGCTAGTGCAAAAGAGCAACAAGAAGCCCTGGCAGCAGCCCAGAGGGAGATATCAGAGCTAAAGATCAGAGCTGGAGTGAAGAGGTCAAAGGACCAGGGTCAACACAAGAAGCTAACTGCAGCTGTTACTACCCGGAACCTCCTTATCAGGAATCTCACGGAGCGTCCAGCTGATCCTGTGACCGAAGCACTTCTCAAGGAAGTTCGGGAGGATGAGTTTGGTCTTGGTGTTTGACCATTTGCTTGTTGTTGCTTTCTTTCCATGTATTTTTATTTTCTCGTATTATATTTTGACCCCTTAGAGGGCTTGTGTTTGTAAACAAACTCTGTACCATTGGCCTTTTGTAATATATGTTTAGTTTGTTCCATCCGAGTTTACTTCGAAAGCAACATCAACAGCATCTTCAAGGGTCTGGAAGGGTCAAAACTGAATGCCAAGCCGGATACCTTGAAAACAAATAAGCATACTGCATTGCATGCTAACCCTTTGTTTGTTTTGTAGGTTTTTGTTTTGTTGTTGCTAACTCTGTTGTGATGTTCAGGAACTATTGCTCGGCGCCGAGTATTTCCCCTCAACCGTCCGCACCGATATCCAACCCGTAACAATCTTCCGGGCATACAGATGGATCAGATGCAGCAGGACCTTACTGAGGTCAGGAACCAAATGACCAACGAAAGGTTGGAAATGAGGAACCAAATGACGCAGTTTATGGAAGTAATGAACAACATGGCCCAAAGCCAGGAGAGGCTCAGAGCACTGGTAGAAGGGAGAAATCAGGAAGATCATCAGCCAGGGACTGCTGGGACTAGCAACAATGAAAGAGTCCAACCTCATGTCAATCCCCCAGTCTTTGGACCCCACCTCCATCCAGAGGCCAACATTCCTGTCAATATACAAGGGACTGCCACAGCAGGGAGGGTACTGCAAGAAGACCCTCAAGAAGACCAGTTCACAGTGATGGGAGCCGGGGAAGAAGCTTATGATAGAAGGTTGGATGAGATAGCTGAGAAATTAAGATCCTTAGAGTCTCAAAACTCTTTGGGTTTTGATGTTATGGATATGGGCTTGGTAGATGGGGTCAGGATTCCCCACAAGTTTAAGCCATCATGCTTTGAGAAGTATAATGGGACTTCCTGTCCCCGAACCCATCTACAATCTTTTCTTGGGAGGCTAAAGGCCTATACCATGGACGAGAAGCTGTGGATGTTCTATTTTGAGGATAGCCTGACTGGAGCTTCGAGGGAATGGTATTCCCATCTGACAAGAGCAACTATTAGATGCTGGAAGGACCTGGCAGAGGCCTTCATCAGACAGTATCAGTATAATCTGGATATGGCACCCAACAGGACCCTCCTAATGGGAATGTCACAGTCATCTAGAGAGAGCTTCCGAGAGTATGCTCAAAGATGGAGACAGCTTGCTGCTGCTGTCCAGCCACCTATGTCCGAAAGAGAGATGGCTGATATGTTCATGAACACCCTTCAGGGGACTTACATTGATAGGCTAGCTGCCTTCTCATCTACCAGCTTTGCAGACGTAGTCATAGCCGGGGAGAGAATTGAAAGCCTATTGAAGATGGGTAAGATCTCAGACAACGATGCAAGCTCATCCAGTAATGCAAGAAAGCCTTTTGCAGGCCCAAGAAGGACTGGTGAGACCAATGTCGTCCATACCAACAGGGGCAGGCCCCAATATGTTCATAGATCCGTGGCAGCAGTCACCATTCCCGCTCCAGCTCATCCACAACCAGCCTATCAACCTCCGCAACAAAACTATCAGCAACAACCTCAGTACCATCAACAAAATCAGTATCCTCCGAGAAATTACAACAACAACAACACCAACAACAATAACCAGCAAAGGCCATTCCAACAGAGGCCATCTCAAGCTAACAGGGTGATCGATCCGATCCCTATGCCATATGCTACATTGCTGCCACAACTCCTGAAACTCAACCTAGTTGAGCTAAGGACATTGGCACCTCCAGATCCCAACAGTCTACCCAGGAATTACGACTCCAACGCCAGATGTGCTTTCCATTCAAATGCACCTGGCCATAGTACAGAAAAGTGCAGAGCCTTGCACATGAAGGTACAAGACCTGGTAGACTCAAAAGCTCTGAATTTCGCACCACCACCCAATGTCAACAAGAACCCCATGCCAAATCACGGTGGTCCCAGAATCAACGCTATTGAAGAAGACAAGCCGTCTTATTTAATAACCAGTGTGGGTCAGATTCGGACACCGTTGGTGGAGATTAAGGCTCAGCTCCTCGAATGCCAAATGTTCCCGGGGTGTGAGTTAGGGTGTGCTTACTGCAATATTTCAGTAAATGGGTGCGATAACCTAAGAAATGGCATAGATGGTCTCATTCAGAGTGGCCAACTTCAGATCACCACATCATTTCCAACAAATCCAGCAATCTCAACAGCAACAATTCTGGTATCTCCTACAACTGCAGCAACCATTGTTCCTGACAATTCTTCGGCTGCATCAACAAGTACTTCATATATCGTCTCAACTGATCAGCTGTCAACAAATTTTCCTGCTACAACTTCAGCACCACTCCAATTTGAATCTCCTACAACAACAACATCCGTCCTTCCAACAATGTCTCCTACAACTCCAGCAACAAACTCTGAAGATGTCTCAACTGTCACAATATTTTATGATCCTGAAAACAACTCTGCCTACAACTCAGAAGGTGCTGCTCCCATCAGAGCACCAGTCACGATTTATTATGATCCACAAACTATCACAGTCCCTTCTGCAGCCGCCATCAGTCCAGTCACTGTCACAGTGCCTGGACCAGTACCTTATGAAAGCAATAGGGCCATCCCTTGGCACTACGGCTCTGACGTATACTGCGAAGGAAAGAAAATCACCCTTGAACCATCAACACCTGCACCACAAATAGATAATGTGGGAGGAGGCGGAGGCTTCACTCGAAGCGGACGTCTCTTTGCGCCACAAATTCAAAGACCCACTGCCGAAGCAGAAGCTGCTGCCAAGGCAAAAGGAAAGAGCCCGGTGCAGGAAGATCAAACTGTTAAGGAAGCTTTGAAAACACCATTCGATCAAGAAGTTGATGAGTTCATGAGAATCATCAAAAAGAGTGATTACAAAATAGTGGATCAGCTTCACCAGACGCCATCCAAGATCTCTATCCTATCATTGCTTATGTGCTCCGAAGCCCATCGGAATGCACTACTCAAAGTCTTGCACGCTGTTTACGTGCCTGAAGAGATCACTGTCAATCAATTGGAAACCGTGGTTGGAAATGTTACTGCTAGCAATGGGCTAGGGTTCACCAATACTGACTTGACAACGGAAGGCCGCAACCATAGCAAGGCCTTGCACATCACCATGGAATGTAAAGGTGCAGTCCTTTCCCATGTGCTGGTAGACACAGGGTCATCCCTTAATGTCTTGCCGAAAAAGGCCCTGGTGAAGCTAGAATACGAAGGATTAGCATTGCGTCCCAGTAACCTGGTAGTAAGAGCCTTTGATGGTTCTAAGAGATCGGTGCTGGGAGAAATTGAGCTACCTGTGACAATTGGCCCACAAACCTTTAAAACAATCTTCTACGTGATGGACATTCAGCCCGCCTACAGCTGTTTGTTGGGTAGACCGTGGATTCATGCCGCTGGCGCAGTAACGTCTACCCTTCACCAGAAGTTAAAATTTGAGTGGGAAGGCCAAGTTGTTACTATCTGTGGGGAGGAGGATATATTTGTTAGCCATCTGGCTACTTATAAGTATATTGAGATGGATGGGGAGATCCATGAAACAATGAGCCAAGGGTTTGAGGCCCTGAATGTTAATGAAGCATCTGCTGTATCTGGGATCTCCATGTCATCTTATCAACAGGCCCGGAAGGTTGTTGAGGAAGGAACTGCCCAAGGCTGGGGCAAGGTTTTATCTGTGGAGGAGAAGAAAGACAAATTTGGGTTGGGTTACAGACCAACTCAACAACATCAAGCAAAGGCTGCTGAGAAGCCCGGTTTTGTCAGTGGGGGGATGCTCACCCCTGATGCTATCAACAATTTGGAAGACGAGCTGGAAGAGGAGCGCAATCTGGAGAATTGGATTCGTCCAAAGATCCCGGGGAGCAGTATCTCAAACTGGTCTTCCCAGGAAATTATAAGAGTTACTCATGCAGAGTAATTATTATTTCCTGTATTTTTAAAGCATGCATCAAAGTCTTGCATCTTGCCCAAGATGACAAGACTCATTTTGTAATCGGGCCATCTGTACTTTTTGTGCAAACAAGATTAATCAATGAAATATCAGACATCTTTTTGCAAACGAGTCTTTTTCTTTTCCGCTCACTGTTTTTTCCATTTTTCTTTTTGTACAAAAAATAAATGGCGTTGTTTCCAAAATGATAACTTTATTTCACTTTTCTAAACAAGATTAAAATCAATCACTAAAATGAATAACTAAACCCTTGCAGAGAGTGCCTTCCAGACAACACCGACAACAGCACAGCTATGACTTCGTATGACTTTGACAATCCGATCAATCAAGCTGATGAAGGGGTTGAAGAAGAATATGAGCTTCCTGAAGAGCTAGCCAGGTTGTTAAGACAAGAGGAGAAGGTTATTACTCCTCACCAGGAGGAGGTTGAAGTGATTAATCTTGGTACAGATGAAGACGTGAAAGAGGTTAAAATCGGGGCCTGCCTGCAAGACTCAGTGAAGAGACAACTAATTGATCTGCTTCAAGAATATGTGGACGTGTTTGCTTGGTCTTATCAGGATATGCCAGGGTTGGACACCGACATTGTTGTGCACAAGCTGCCTTTGAGAGAGGAGTGCCCACCGGTCAAACAGAAGTTGCGCCGTACTCGCCCAGACATGGCAATGAAAATCAAAGAAGAGGTACAAAAGCAGTGGGACGCCGGGTTCCTTGCTGTGACTACCTATCCGCCGTGGGTTGCTAATATAGTACCTGTGCCTAAGAAAGACGGCAAAGTAAGAATGTGTGTTAACTATCGGGATCTGAACAGAGCTAGCCCGAAAGATGACTTCCCATTACCTCACATTGATGTATTGGTGGATAATACGGCTCAGTTCTCGGTATTCTCCTTCATGGACGGATTTTCAGGATATAATCAGATCAAAATGTCACCTGAAGACATGGAGAAAACAACATTCATCACACCTTGGGGCACGTTCTGTTACAAAGTGATGCCATTCGGACTGAAGAATGCTGGTGCAACATATCAACGGGCTATGGTGACATTATTCCACGATATGATCCATAAAGAAATAGAATGTTATGTGGATGACATGATTGCCAAGTCCCTTACTGAAGAAGACCACCTGGTGAATCTGCTGAAGCTGTTTAAGCGTCTGAGGAAGTACCAATTGAAGTTAAATCCCAACAAATGCACATTCGGGGTACGATCCGGTAAGTTGCTGGGCTTTATTGTAAGCGAGAAAGGGATTGAAGTTGACCCTGATAAAGTCAAAGCTATTCAAGAGATGCCTGCACCGAAAACAGAGAAAGAAGTTCGAGGGTTCTTAGGTCGATTGAACTACATCTCACGGTTCATATCTCACCTCACAGCAACCTGTGAGCCTTTGTTCAAGCTGTTAAGAAAGGAACAGACGGTCAGGTGGAATGAAGACTGCCAAAGGGCGTTTGACAAGATCAATGAGTACTTACAAGAGCCTCCAATCCTTATGCCTCCAGTTGAAGGAAGACCTCTAATAATGTACTTGACAGTATTACAAGAGTCAATGGGGTGTGTGCTGGGCCAGCATGACGAGTCTGGTCGAAAAGAGTATGCAATATACTACCTAAGCAAAAAGTTTACCGACTGTGAACAACGTTATTCACTGCTCGAGAAAACTTGCTGTGCTTTAGCGTGGGCTGCTCGCCGACTGAGACAGTATATGTTGACCCACACTACTCTATTAATTTCAAAGATGGACCCAGTTAAGTACATATTTGAGAAGCCAGCTCTCACCGGACGGGTTGCAAGATGGCAAATGATTCTCACAGAATATGACATCCAGTACACTTCTCAGAAAGCCATCAAGGGCAGTGTATTGTCTGAATATCTTGCTGAGCAACCTATCGATGATTACCAGCCTATGAGATTTGACTTCCCTGATGAAGACATCATGTTCATAAAAGCAAAAGATCATGAAGAGCCTGTTCACACTGAAGGGCCCGACCCGGAAAAATAATGGACTATGATGTTTGATGGGGCTGTTAATATGAATGGTCGTGGTGTTGGTGCGGTACTCATTACACCTAAAGGAGTTCACATGCCTTTCTCGGCAAAACTCACTTTCAACTGCACTAACAACGAAGCTGAATACGAAGCTTGCATTATGGGTCTTGAGGAAGCCATTGACCTCAGGATCAAGACATTGACTGTATTCGGAGATTCAGCTCTGGTAGTTAATCAAACCAACGGCAAATGGTACACCCACCAGGATCATCTGATACCTTACAGGGATTATACAAGAAGGTTATTGACTTTCTTTACAACAGTCAAGCTTGAGTATATCCCTCGGGACGAGAATCAGTTTGCAGATGCTCTGGCTACCATTTCATCCATGATCAAAGTTCAAGCTGCCAACTTTGTACCTCAGATTTCAGTGTCCAGACTTGATAGACCAGCATATGTATTTGCAGCAGATGTTGTCAAAGATGATAAGCCTTGGTTCCATGACATTAAATGCTTCTTGGAGGATCAAACATACCCCCCTGGGGCATCTTCCAATGATAAGAAGACTTTGAGAAGGCTTGCTGGTAGTTTCTTTCTGAACACTGATGGATCTTTATACAAAAGGAACTTTGATATGGTACTCCTCAGATGTGTTGACAAGACGGAAGCAGATTTGTTGATGCACGAAGTGCACGAAGGATCCTTTGGTACCCATGCGGGAGGGCATGCCATGGCTAAGAAGTTGTTAAGATCAGGTTATTACTGGATCACAATGGATGCAGACTGTTGTGCTTATGCCAGAAAATGCCATAAATGCCAGATTTATGCAGATAAGGTGCATGTGCCTCCCAATCCTTTGAACATAATGTCTTCACCGTGGCCCTTTGCTATGTGGGGCATTGATATGATTGGCAAGATTGAGCCAACTGCTTCAAATGGCCACAGATTCATCCTGGTCGCCATTGACTATTTCACCAAGTGGGTTGAAGCAGCCTCATATGCAAATGTTACAAGGCAAGTGGTAGCCCGATTCCTGAAGAGAGATATCATCTGTCGGTATGGAGTGCCCGAGCGAATCATTACTGATAATGGTTCCAATCTAAACAACAAAATGATGGCTGAATTATGCCGGGACTTTAAGATCCAACACCACAATTCTTCTCCTTACAAGCCAAAGATGAATGGCGCCGTTGAGGCGGCTAACAAAAATATCAAGAAGATTGTGCAGAAGATGGTAGTCACTTACAAAGACTGGCATGAAATGCTACCATTTGCTTTGCATGGGTACCGCACGTCAATCAGAACGTCCACTGGGGCAACACCGTATCAGCTTGTGTATGGTATGGAAGCAGTCCTACCTGTTGAAGTTGAATTACCCTCTCTGCGGGTACTAATGGATGTTAAACTGAGTGAAGCAGAATGGGTTCGGGCCCGATACGAACAACTGAGTCTGATCGAAGAGAAAAGATTGGCTGCAATCTGTCATGGGCAATTATATCAGAAGAGAATGAAGAAAGCCTTCGATCAGAAAGTCAGGCACCGGGGGTACCAAGTAGGAGATCTTGTGCTGAAGAGAATCCTCCCTCCTCATACAGACCACAGGGGCAAATGGACTCCAAATTATGAAGGACCATTTGTGGTAAAGAAAGTTTTTTCCGGTGGAGCACTGATGCTCAGCACCATGGATGGTGAAGATTTCCCGTCCCCTGTGAATTCAGATGTAGTTAAAAAATACTTCGCATAAAAAATGACCCGCTGGACACAAAAACAGAATGTAAGTCCAGGCAAAAATAGGGCATCCCGGCGAGTCAAAAACAGAATAAAAGACTCGGGCAAAAATAAGGGAAAATAAACAAAAATGTACACCCGCTGAGTTGAAAAGCCACATTGGACAGCTCAGGCAAAAATGGGTATCCCGATGGATTGAAAACCCGAAAGGGCGATCCATGCAAAACAAGGGAATACGCGAACAACTGCACTTTGAATTCGTCTGTATCACTTACAACTTGGCAAACCTCGAAAGGATCAAGCTTCTTTCAGAATCAACCTTCTCCGGAACGCAAGATGAGAAGAACGTCAAAAGTCATACGAGTCATAGCGGAAGAGGAAGCTCCTTAAAGCGTCATCAACATCGCCAGCACTTTGTTTCTCAAATTTGTAACAATCTCCTCATTTCAGGAGATATGTTTCCTTGACTGTATCTTTCCAATTCTGGGCACATGAATTAATAAAGTTAGATTTTTCAGTCATGTTTTGTACATTTTTATTTGCAAAGAATGTCTGATGTCTCTAAAAAATTAATTGCATAAGTACAGATGTTTTTCTCCAAAATAAAAAATACATGCTTGCAGAGAATATACTTACTCTCAGAAGTAACTAAGCTCCTATGACGGAATCCAGTAAGGGATACCTCGGGACCATTTGTACGTTTCTCTATCTTTGCAGGATTGCAGGTATCCAGAACGCAACTTGGGGCATGAAAGTTACATCCCAGCAAGCTGGCAAATCAACACTCACTTTTGGCACCAGAGGTGTTTCCTCCCCAGCTGAGTTGCCAACAACTTTCCCCAGCCAGTTGCCACTTATCAGTTTCCCCAGCCGTAGTGCCAATCATTCTTCCTCAACAGAATGCAGAATCCAGGGGATCATCTCCCCACAGAATCTTCAGCCTCTATTTAGAAGAGCAACGCATGAAGGAGTCACAACAGAGTACAGAAGGCTTCTACAAACCCCCAGCTGGGTCCCTCATTACAAGGATATGTCAATCAGTGACCTATATCCCCAAGCAGATACATCTCTCCAGATCTACCAATGATCTCATCCCCAGCTGGGAGGTCCATTTCAAACAGATCAGCCAAAGATCTTTACGGCAACGGGATCCGAATCCCGGATCGGTATCTTTGCATAATCATAGCATTCGCATCATATTCGCCTACAAAGCGTAGCATTCCGTCCAATACGGAGCATTACGGAAAAAATCAAACACATAGCATAATCATAAGTCATGTTGTGAATCGAACACTTGTGAATAATGACCATTCATTAAAATACAGAATACTTTCCCCAAAATCCCCACCAGAGTCCCCAGCAAAAGCAGTTGCCTCACAAATCACAAACACCAGTATATACTCATTTTGACACCCGTCCGTGTCATCGCTCCCCAGTAAAGTTGCTGAACACTCTTTGCAAACAATACCACCCGTATTACAAATACTTCCTGACACCCGTCCGTGTCATATCCCCAGCGGAAAGCCAAAGACATCATCTTTGCACTCACCTATACTCTTGTATATACATTTTCTTGACACCCGTCCGTGTCATATCCCCAGCGCAGTCGCCTACACTTTTGCAACTCATATACTTGTTGATATTATACTTTTCTCCTTTTGACACTCGTCCGTGTCACTCTCCCCAGCAAATAAACACTCATCTATACACCACCCATACTCACTACTCATGTTACACTTATACAGATACTCGTCCGTATCTGGTATATGCCATTTATATCCCCACAGATTCGACATTGGTCCATGTTCTTTGTTAACCAGTTGGTACTCGTCCGTACCATCATCTCAAAATATGCGTCAAGTGTTTGTTTCTACATGATGCTCGTCCGTATCATAGTCCTAAAGATGCTCGTCCGCATCTTTAATCCATACACTGTGTCAAACATTCACGTCTTCTTGAATATAGATACTCGTCTGTGTCTACTATTCCCCAGAATTCTTTCAGATTCAACACTCGTCCGTGTTCGTTGTTAACCCGTTGATACTCGTCCGTATCATCATCTCTAAACATGTGTCAGTTTGTTTCTACCCGATACTCGTCCGTATCGTAGTCTTAAGGATGCTCGTCCGCATCTTTAATCTATACACAACATCTAAACACTTATACTTTCTTTGCTTGGTTATAAACACTCGTCCGTGTTTGCTACGTCCCCAGTAGATCACCAACAAAGCAAATTTTCCTTTTTATCTGACACTCGTCCTGTGTTATGATAAACCTTGAGAGCAGCCGTACCCTGCTAGGTGGTCGTCCTCCACCTCTTGATGGTCGTCCTCCATCATGCTCATCCGATGGTCGTCCCCATCGTTGATTTTTAGCAGCCGTCCCCTGCTAGGTGGTCGTCCTCCACCTCTTGATGATCGTCCTTCATCACTTTATCCAATGGCCGTCCCCATTGTTGATTTTCGGTTATCTGACATTCGTCCTATGTCATGAGAAACCTCGAGAGCAGCCGTCCCCTGCTAGGTGGTCGTCCTCCACCTCTTGATGGTCGTCCTCCATCATGCTCGTCTGATGGCCGTCCCCATCGTTGACCTTTTATCCGGCATTCGTCCTATGTCGCGATATTTTTGGCAGCCGTACCCTGCCTGGTGGTCGTCCTCCACCTTAGATGACCGTCCCTCATCTTAACCCCAACAGAGCAGCCGTCCCCTGCTAGGTGATCGTCCTTCACCTTTGATGACCGTACCTCATCATCTGTTTATTTCATTTATTCTTTAACCCGATGGCCGTCCCCGTCGTGGTCCCTTTTCTTTTTAGCCCGATGGCCGTCCCCATCGTCGGTTACTTTGCTTTATGAACTTGATGGCCGTCCCCGTTATGTTTCATTAATTTCCAGAGAATCTTACAACTTTATCTTGATGGCCGTCCCCATCATGATCTCTTATTTTTCCCAGCTAGTCGGCCGTCCCCGTCTTGGCTTTACCTTTTATCTCCAGCATGACGGCCGTCCCCGTCATTGCTTTGTTTCCCACACCTTCCCCAGCGTGTCGGCCGTCCCCGTCATTGCTATTTACCCAGCAGTCGTCCTCTGCTCGACGGTCGTCCTCCGTCGCCCACACTTTACAATATACTTTATCTTCCTTTACAATCTATATCCCTTTTTTTTCTTCACTCTGTGAGTGCAAATTTTGGACTGTCTTTGGTATTCAACCACAAGTTATCTTGTTTGCCTGTTAAGCCATAGCTTACATCCTGCACAGCTAACTCATGTTTGAATAGGGGCAGCTGTAAACACCCCAAATTTGCCCTCACCCATTCACACCATGGCTTGTGATCATTTCATATGCATAAACACAATCATACCATCTCATATTACATTTTTGATTCACTGCATAGTTTTTAAGTCATCTGCATCTAGGGTTTGTGATCTGAGCAATCCAAGAGCTTCTTGAGCCACTCCAAAGGCCACCAATCACTTCAAAGGGATCCATATGTGTTATTATATCATATTACATCCTCTCAAAGTCAATAATGCCAAAGAATCACAAGAACTGAGAATGGTATGGAAGCAGAGCCAGGCTTGACTGCACAGTTGACCTAAAATTAGGGTTTTGGTTTCAGAGGCCATAACTCCATTTTTTTGGTCATTCTTGTTTCCATTGGTCTCTACATGGTATAGGGAGTATGCATATCAATTTTCATGAAGAAATTCCATGGGGAAGTCATCTGATCAAGAGTTGACTTTTCAGACAAGTCAGTGCAAAATCAGGGCATCTGAGGCCCCCAATGACCCAACCAAGGGGTGATCTTCATCATTTTGAGTGTATTTGATCTTTATTTGATCATGGAAGAGGTTTGAAGTTCACAAAATTCAAGAATTACAAGTTTTTGCAAAGTTGACTTTTTAGGGCATGGTTGACTTTTCAAGAATATGTCATTTTATGCCACTTTTCAAGCCTTGCTTTTTGATCCAAAAATGCTTCAAATGGAAAAACTTTGGTCATGAAAGTTGTAGATTAGATCTTTCCCTTTTCAAAAAGTACAAGAACATGATCTAATTCTTCTTGGATCAAAAGTTATGGTGTGTTAAAGTTGGCAAAAATCACTAATTTTCAAGTTATGCACTAAAAGGAAAACTTGCAATTTCATGTACCAAACATTCTTGTGACTTCTAATTGACATCAAACCAATATGCAAGCATCATGTAAGTCACAAAGTTCAGATTGAACCAAGATTTCCTCATGCTTCATGCCTTTGGAGCAAGACATTTTCATGAAAAGGCAAAGGCAAGCAAGTTGCAAAACTCATGATCACACTTCACCCACTTGCTGCATTGGCCATTGAACCAGCCCTAGCCTCTCACCTCACCATGCTGCGCCAGCCCACACACTTGTACCAGCCTAGAGCACAGCCCATGCCTCTCTTACACAAATGTGGACTTTTTGCAAAAGGTAGCATACCTATCACAGCAGGCCAAGTCACATCCTCTGACCATTTGGAATTGTTTATACTATCCATTTGCAAGCAAAACATATCATCAAGCCAGCCAAAAACAAGCGATAGCAAGACATTCACATTTTCACTCCCTCAAGCAAAAGCCTTCGAATCTGTTTCCACAAGCCATAAACACTCAAACAAATTCCACACATCAACTCACCTTGCTTCACTGACCAGAAACCAACCATTGTTTTGGCCTGAGACCCTCCATATCACAAACACGATTTTCACACTCCCTTGGTCAGAGCTTCTGCAAACTCACTCAAGAGGCTGTTTAAACTCCAACCAAGTATCCAAAGCTTCAAAGGGGGATCATTGGGACCTGTTTGAGCCAAAGAACTAGCCAGAAAGTGCCAGAGATCAAAGCTCCAGTTCAGGTGAGCTTCATGAACATTTTTTCCAGGAGTTCGTTTTTAAGTTCTTAAATGGTTCTCTATGTTCCACTGATCATGATGATATGTTTGGTTTCGAAAATCATTGAGTTTTGAGCATGTATGGTGTTCCTGAATTTTTTTGACCTAAACCCCTTTTGCTTCGATTCAGCCTTATTATGTAAAATAAATGTGTTTTGGCTGTTGATTCTTACTCTATGATGTTTGGGGATGGATTCTGGGCAGAGAAATTAGGTTTTAGTGAGCTAGGGTGAGAGTTAGCCATTTTCAGGGAGGGTGCTGGCCGGAGAAGACGACCGGAAGTCTTCTCCGGCCGCCTGAAGGTCATTAATATGTAATTAGGGTTAGGGCTTCCAGTTTGAATTTCAGGCGTTGGATGAGTTGACTGAGTCTTTTCCCGCGCGCATCCAATGGCTCAGATCATGTCATTAGTTTAATTAGGTTTAATTTAATTAATTAATTAAGTTTAGCCCAGTTTGAATGTGGGCCACTAGATCTGGCGCGCAGTCAATGCTTCCAAGCCCAGAATGAATCCTGGCCTTCCATCCTGCATACTTCAGTTTATTTTATTTTTTATTTCATTTTCTTTCATTTAACTTCCACAATTTATTTAAAATAGCAAAATTGTTTTAAAAATTATGAAACTTTTTGTCAAGAGTTTCATTAATTTTTAAAACACAAAAATATTTTTATTTTCATTTTTAGCATTTAAAAAGTATTTTAAAATATTTAAAAGTCTATTTTTAATTGATTAATGAGAATTAATTTATTAAAAATACTTTTAGGTATTTAAAAATCACCAAAAAATTCATGAAATGTTTTAAGACATTTAGAAACATTGTCCAACCTTCAAACCAAATTTATTTTTTGATCTTGATGCATTTTGAGAATTTTTCATTGAATAAAAATCATTTTTATGCATTAATTCGATCCAAAGTTCAAAAAATCATTTCTGCCTATCCATGAAGAGTTGTCCATTGATTCTTTTTGCATTGCATTGTGTTTAGCATGTAGTTTATGAGATTAAATGGCCTTGATTTGATCTTTCATTTTCCATTTGTTTGACATTTCTTTTGTTTGGAAACCCTAAAACCCTAGAAATCTTAAGAAAACCATAACTTGAATTTGGTTAGGAGTTGAGACTTCTCCTTTGGGCATTGAGTTAGTATAGGATTAGGGGTCCTTTTAGTGGCATTTTCAATTTTTTATCTTAGGGTTTGCTTCTGATTTTGATTTTTGTTTGATGTATTGTTCATAAACCCTAATTTGGGCTTCCATATGCATCCATCTTGCATTCTCTTGCATAACATGACTTGCCATGACATTCCATGCTTCCATTTGATTCATTTGACATCATAAGGCATATTGAAAGCATGTTTGATCATTGCATCATGTATTTTCCATGTTGTATGCCATGTGCACTTCATAACTTTCCATGTATGTCCATGCTTCTTAACTTGCTTCATTTGCATTCATGAACTTGTATGATCATTTCCATGTGTTGCCTCATGTTTGTAGCATCTCATAGCATTATTAGCATCATGTAAATGCTTCTGGTTTTGTTTCTCATCATGTCATCTCATCTCATTTTGTCTTGCATTGCATTTCTTTTCTAACTTTTCAGGTGGTAAGTTATCCTGAGAAGTGAATTTGCCTTCACTTCTCATAACTTTTCTTTTCATCTCTCTTGCATCCTCGCTGCATTTCTATATGTGTTTGAGTTTGAGCTTGCTCATTCTTCTTCTTCCCACTTTCTTTCTTCAAGTGACTTGACTTCTTGAATGAAGCAAGTTGCTTTGCTTCTCTTGATCCTTTCATCTGCTTCCTGGTGGTTCCATTGAAGATCTTCTTGGTGAAACCTCACAAACCTTAGGAACAACCAAGCATGACAATGATTAGGGTTTTGATTAGTCTCCCCTCTTAGTTTTACCTTTGTGTCTCTTTTGAGTCTTCTCTCCTCACCTCATAATCAGGGACTAAACCCTAAAGGCTTTAAGGCTTTGTGATTAAGCTTATGCCTGCATCCTTCTATTAGGATGGAGTGTATAACTTTAATCCTAAGTGTTAAACCCTTAATGTGTTTAAATCTCTTAATCAATTCACTTAATAATCATCAAGACATCACACTTGTAACTTGGGCCTTGCATTAGGGTTCTAATTCTTCCTTAATTGGTTAAGAAGGACTAACCCTAGTGTTAATGGACAAGTCCCCCTCAAGTTGTCTTACAAACCATAAAACTCACTTCATCATCATACCATTGAATAAAATCCACTTAATCAAAGGCTTGTTTTGTCATGAGTTTAATCCCTAATCATGGATTAAGTTGAGGAGCTTTCCTCAGCTTAAACATCCTCATCTATTATCCTTCTATTAGGATGGTGTAATGAGTCTGTTTAATCCTTGATTATGGCTTAACCTCATTACTTAACACTAAACAAAAACAACAAAAACATCTAAATAATCACAAGTAGGTTAATGATCTTAATCCTGCATCAAAGGTGATTAAGTGTGAGAATCTGACTTCACACTTAAGGTATTCTCATTACCCCTAATCAGAGGGAAGATGTGATGAGTTTACTAACCCATTGGTTTAGGCTTAAGCTCATTAACTTATGACAAACTTTCAAAAGCAATAAAAGACTGAAAACACAAAAACAAACAATAATCGTCTCCTCCGGGATTCTTTTCTCATCTCATTCACTCACAAACGAGAACTTGCTTCTTCCGTCTAATGCAAGACAGTTTGCACCTGAGCCAGACAGGTCATACACTTGAGCATAGACAAGCAAGCAGTTCACAAGTCAATTCATCTTTCAGTCTCTTT